>CAJNJA010081918.1:0-49367 GCA_905231915.1 Symbiodinium necroappetens | reverse complement strand
TTTTCGTATAAATTATTCATATTCCAAATAACCAATTTCTAAATATTATATATCTATTCGATATATTATTATAATCTTATTAAAATTCTGGAAACTCAAGAATTAAGATAAAATATTAATTAGAAATACGGCCTATTTTCTATATATTTTGTCTTATAAAATATATATATTTCTATATCTAATTTTTCATTAATATATCTCTATCTTCTTGCCATTTTATTTTATTATTTATCTTATATATAATAATCATATATAGATATATATCAATAAATCATCTTTTTTTATTTGCTTAAAAATATTATCTCTAAAAATATTATAGATTTATTCATTTATTGTATTTACTACGAATATGTATTTTTATCCGAAATCATTTTCTATTATTTATCAGTTTATATAAGATTACATAGAATCTATATATAAACCTTTATAAAACATTTAATATCGAATGAAAAAATCTTAAAGTAATAAATAGTGAAAATCATTCGTCGAATCCCAAATTGCAGAAAATCTTATAAATAGGGATTTTGATTGTACGATTCGATGCTTCGTTTGTCTCAAGTGTCGACTACTGTAGTTGCAGCCGCGGCAAGTCAAAACCGACGGCCCTAGGTTGCTTAGACATCTGGAGCATGCTGCTACCACAAGCAAACAAGTACTTGTACAGGAACAAACAGTAAATACAGAGAAGAAGCGTCGGAGAATATTTCGGCTCACACACAAGCGCAAGGCGGGCATGGTGTCACGACGTCCGAGCTTACATTTAACGTGTTGAACAAAGACCCGCCATAGTTTGCGGTCATATTGATCACGCTGAATGAGTTCTGATAGCACTGTGCCATGCTGTTTTGATTGTAAACCAGACGAGGTGACTTGAGTGCTTGCTATAACATTAGGTTTCGTGCCTGTCCGGCTGCAAGCTGCCGAGATGTTGGGCTGGGCCCGAGCTGCAGTCGCTTTTCGACTGAGCTCATTTTGCGGATGCTCGGGTTGTGGCTAGAGGTTCGGGCTCGATGGCTCGTGCTTCGTTTCGGAGTTTAGGAGAGCCCTCACAACCCGCTATGGTGTTTCTAGCCATCCGAGCTACGAGCTGTGGGATTCCGGTGCCTACCATCCTAGGCAGGACCTGGCAAGCACAGCCTACATCAACTGTGTGTGAAACACGGAGCACACTGCGCGGACTCATCGAACTCCCTGAGAACAGGGCGGGCTTCATTAACGCGCAAAATCAAAGTCACTCCGCGCAAGGCCCGGGCTGATCAAATGCCCTCGATGGATTTCCGGGCCTGCGTTGAAGCCACAGAGCCCTAAATCCTGAAAGGCTAAGCATGAAACCCAAATCCTCTGAAGGCCCGAAAAGGCCCCAAACCTTAAACCCTAAAAGGGCACTAAGGGGGGGGGGGGAACTCGACAGCTTCGGCCTCACGAAGTTGCACTTGGCTCTGCCAAGTTGTCACCAGCACGTCCCGGTGCTGGGCCACTTTCTGCCGTTCCAGCTCCCGATCCTGCTCCATCTGCACCATACCTGAAGAACAGAAAAACACTGCCGAACAATCGATAGACGCTGTGCTTGCATTCTCATACAGTGTAGAACCAAGCTACAATTGTTGACGATCTGTTGCTCTTGCCGTAGGCGCATGCTCCGGTCGATCAAGCGACGATTCTGATCTACCTCGGGCCGGCACAGGCACGGCATGCTGTACGATAACTACAATGTGAACCCACATTCGACATATCCATGTATGCATGCATGCATGTCTATGTGTGCACATACATGCCCACATGAATGCACTGTGAACACACTTAATATGTAGCTGTGTGGTTGAACACCCCAGTGATCTCAAGCAGGAGCAGTCCAGTTCCACTGGGTTTCAGGCTTCCATTTGCTTGATGAGGTCTTGACAGTGTGAGCGGTGGGTCTCCACGGTGTGCGTGGGCTTCTCCTCACAACCGCAGCAACAACCAGGGTGTTTATGGGCCTTACAAAACCTAAAGCCTATTAACCTTGCGAGTCTCTAGGACTGGGAGACATATATGAATCTCGGTTGCAGGGCTTTCAGCAGTAATGCAGCTAGGGTCCTCGGGGCCCCAGTATCCCGCTGCTTCGATGCGTTTGCTTTCTTTCTCTGCTCGCCGTCGCTGGCGTTGCTCTTCGATCTGATCCTTCAAGAAGAGGGCCTTGGTAAGGAAAGGATGTGTTCCAAGGTTATGGGTAGGGGTGTAGCACGGCAGGTAGAAGGCTGAGTGCTGCTGCATGCCTCCTTCTTGCGTCTGCTTTCGCAGTGGTTCCATCCTTATTTTTGACTCGCAGGCATGCATCACCATCATTCTTCCAGAAGCTAGATTTCGGTTTTATTTTATCCGGCTTTTGTGACTTGCGCTCAGTTGCAATGCCTCCACAGCTCGTTGTGCCTTTGTGTGATTTTGCTGGGTTCGCCTTAGCTTGAGTCTTCTTGGTAAGGAAGCTGCATGACGCAGGGCGTCGGCTACGAGCATGGAATCCTCAAGCATGTGGATCTCGTCCTGCGGGTCTTCAGGGACCACAGAAGCAATACCCTCCTACCCGTCTACCCTGCTTCGTCACTTCAGCAGAGCTTCTGAAGCACTGCATGCTGGCGGTGTGGATTCATAAGGACTTGGGCCTGACGCTTCTTCGCCAATGTCGCCAGCTCCATCTTCGTCTGCTCCACCTGGCATGAGTATTATTATTTCTTTAGTATCACTACTACAAAGTTACTACTATTATTATAGGACTGTTCGACAACACGCTTGCCTTACTTCGCTGCCCGAAGAGCAAACTTGATCTGAATCTAGGCCCCCGAGCCGCAATCGAAACTATAGCAAGTCAACGAAGCAAACGTTGCACTTATGAGAGCCTTGTCCTCAAGGGCTCTTCGAACATGCTCGTCGTAGAGCCTTCTGGACCTCGACTCTTTGGTGATCTTGGCCATGTGTTGCAGGTTGGCTCCACAGGACAGGCAAAAGCTTAGCTGTCTGCATGTGATCGCGACTCTTCGTGAGAAAGAGTGGATGCCTGCAGCAGAAGATGTCGTGACTACTGCGAGCGAAATGTGAGAGCACACGGGCCGCAAATGCTTCGATGGCCACAACAGAACTCAAATCAATGGTCACTGCAGCGGTGCCCAATCGGCCTTGCCATGTGCGCACCACTCTCATCAACCAGCTTCATGTCTGTCTCAGCTGTCTCAGCTACTGCCACATCCATCTTCTCCTTTGTCAGGCTTTTCACGTACAAAGGGACTGCAAAGGTAATCCGGGCCCAGTGCCTTTCTCGACACAGGTACCGTGGCCTGACCCCGAAGTGGAAAGCTCGACTGACTGTCCCCTTGAGGGTCTTGTAGCTGGTGCTGCAGGAAACGAGGCTCTGACGTTCGGTCGGATCGAGTACAAGAGCACGTTGTCTGCACGCGTGTCCTGAAGATGGTCAGAAGGCGATCTTGGAAAAGGCGCATCCTACACAGCAGGACATTCCATGCTTGTGTCACGCGGCTTCTGTTTGGAACCGGCACATAGGTCGGCTTGTGCCAGCGGGGACTTGCGGAGGCAACATAGAAACACGACGCTGCAAGAAGCCAACACCCTGCAGCATGCATGCTGCATCGCCCCGTCCTTGATCAGGGCGTCCTTAGATCTGTCGAGTTTGGATTCTCTTCATTTTGACTCACACACTCGCACAAGGCAGGCATGGCATTCTCTTCATTTACCTCCCCACTATTCTTCATGCGCTTCTCAAGATTTGCAACAAAGGGGATGTTGACGATGGCGATAAGTTTGGGCCTTGGGCCAAGTGCTGACAGCAAGATTCGTTGCGGGGCGGCTGCTTTTCTCGCTGCTGCCGCAGGAAACCCTGCATCTCTTCGCGGAGAACGGCGCTCTTGGCTGCCCTGCCCTGCAGCAGGTAGGGACGGTCTGAGGCGAAATTTGCACAGCCTTAGAAGAGATGGAGACTGATTGTTCAAAGTGCCACTATGGCCTTGGCAATTGTCTCGCCCTCCACGAAAGGGAAGTAGGAGATGTGCTGCCCTGAATGACTTCGTCTTCGAGCATTTGAGGAGACTACAAAAAGCTTACTATGAGGTTCATGGGTAGCTATAAGCGGGGTTAGAAGTCCCCTACTATGGGCTATCACTACAGTTACCCTACATATAACCCTACTAATAACTAACCATGAACCTCCAAGTATGAAATTATGAAGGCTTCAGCAGTCCTTGGCTGGCGGCAGCTTTCACTGCTGCCCTCTGGGCCTCCTTGTTTTCGATCGCAGCTTTGTACTGCTGCCTGTGTTGCAATCATTGCTCTAGGCTTGCCTGCGTGGTCACAGCAGCTGATTCTGGGCTGCTGACGCCAGTTCTCGCTGCATGGACCTTTTGCTCTGGTCCGTTGCCTGTATCCAGGCTCTTGTCGCGGACCGGCGGACTGGGTGTTTTTGCTGAGGGTCGGCCTTGATGCCTTCGCTCTTGACGCGATCTTCTTCGATCAGTTTCTGCACCAACTCTCTGGAGTTCTTCCTTGCTAATGCCTCCGAGCCGAGCATGGTGCGAGTTCTTTCAGGCATTCGGATTCTGAGGCCTTCTGCTCCTTCTTTTCAAGAATGAGCTGCTTGTTGTCCTCAAGGAGCTCCCTGGCGGACCTCGGCTACGAACTGTGCCGGGCTGCAGCGTTTGGTCCCGATCGGGGCCAGGGCATGGGAAGCGAGCCATGGCGTCCCCCCTTGAGGGGCCTCAAAGAGACTAAGATGACTTCGGGGCTTCGGGGGGTTTTTCCTTGCATCTTTGCATCTTCTCACCCCAAACCCCTGAATAACTCGGCCTTGGAAGCAGCTTGGACTCCATGTCTGAAATTGACATCTCCTCCCAGAGGAAAGGGAGTTTCAATCGAAGAGGTGCAGAAACACACGGTTGCCCGAAGAAGCTCACCCTCCAGGCCTGGGCCCGGTTAGAGCTCCGTGGCGTCTGAGGGTTTGAGCCTGAGTCTGAATCTCTGCTTTCAGATCTCTTCTGGCTCACTAACCCTCCGCTCCCTTTCTGGAAGAGTGTATGAGCCAAGCATAGCCAAGCTGATTCTGAGTCTTCGGCCCTCCGCGCCCGTTAGCCGCGGTGTTTCCCTTCGTATGTCAAGCTTTGATAGCCAGTAACTATGGTATTTGTTTGGTATTCGGCCGGTATCACCATTAATACGGCGACTAGATTGCTAGATGAACAAGACTCACTACAATTTGTCAGTCTTCTCACACACCTTCTTTCTCCTGGCCTCATCACGCTCTCGCCAGTTTCCCGCATCGCAGATCGGTCCATGACCGTCTTGCTTGCAGGGCCAGGAAGGGTCGAGGGATCTGGTTTCAATCCCCCAAGCCCTGTGTCTGTCTGAACCTCATACTTGCGGCATGCAGCGTGGCTCTTTCATCATGCTTCTCAGTCGGGCTGCAGCCCTCCCCTGCACGTTGTCCAACTCCTGCCTCTTTGCGCTGAAGAGGCCGACACGTCGATTTACAACGTCTGTCCGGCCATGCACATTGAGCCTCGGTTGCATGCCTGAGCGAGCCACCGGCTGTTAAAGTACGGTGCACTATGACACTACGATGCACAATCTGCAGGTCAGCAGGGCTGAGCAGCACCATAATGTGCTTGAAATGGCGGCTGCCAATTCTCATGCTTTTGCACGAGCAGCCAGAAACAATGCCGGGTATCTACAATTAATCCATACTTTGAACCATCTTAAGGCCTAAGGTGTCGTATGCCCTGTCTCCATGTCGCGAGAAGCTCATGAACTCTACGCGCCCTGCTCCTTGCATGATACAGACGAGAATAAGTGAGTAGAAGCGCAGCTGATTTCAGCTTGAACCCAATGTGTTCTTCTTCTGGAACATGTCCTCCCGATGCGAGCGGCTGTCTTGCAATTGGCAGCATGTTCTTTCCCCTAGGCCCACGCACACCCAGACTCTGCATGGGGAAGTTGCATGAACGAACCTTCCTAGAAAAGAAGCACGAGGGACCTCCCACAGTCAGCTACTCAAAGCTCGGGTCTAACATGTTCTGCTCTTAGCCCGGGCTCCAGAAGCTCGCCGAACGGAGCTTGTTGCTCAGGATCTTTCTGCCTGCAAGGGCTCGCCGCAGTGTGTCTAGCTGGAGTGGGCTGTAGCCAAGACTCTAGGAATCTAGGGGCCAAGCGCTAGATCGAAGGATGCGATGCCTGGATGCAGAAAGCAGAGACCGGAAGGTCAGCAAATCTCAGAAAAAGTAGCTGAGGACGGAGCGATCTGCAGGCCTGTAAGCCGTTGCTTGCCAAGGGGCGGGTGCGGGGCCTGCAGAAGTTGTGCTTCAGCCAGCTGCCAGTCTGCAAGATGCGGCACTGTGCATGAGCACAACCCGCAAGCTGGCGCCCCGACTCCGCATGGAAGATACCTTGGAGGGGCAGTTCTAAACTGTACCATGAAGACTTAGGGAAGGGACGGCTTCGCTTCCCCAAGGAAACTAAAGCCCGCACAGGCTGAGGCGGGGGGGCTCTTGCCTCGCGACCGCAAGCCGTCCGAGATCCACCGGCTAGCGCAAGCAGTGCATGGCGTTTCCCTGCCCCCTCGCACAGATATCTTGAGGCGAGGTTGAATTGGGCCTCCACCATAAGCCTGCCTAAGCCGTTCAAAGATGAGTTACCTCCAGTTTTAGTACCGACTCTTGAGCCGCTCGGGCACTTGCAACAAAGCTCTGGGGGCCGCTGCCCCCAGATTTTCGCTTTTGAAGCTTTATGCATTTTGTGCTGGGGCTTCCGACAAGCCTCGAAGATGCGTAATCAACAAACATTCGACTCATTCCGCCAGCCAGCTTAACCTGTTAAAAGTTAAAGAACACAAACGCTTGCTGTTGGCTGCAAGGTGGGTTCTAGTGGCTCGCATGTCTGCTGAAGCAAAAACCGGACCTGCAACGCGCTGGAGATCATCGCTTGAAGCTGTAGAAGCTCCTGACTTTTGCCATCCACAGCAAAGGACCAAGGACATCATAGCACATCATGCTGCCATGTAAGAGGGCACAAATTCTTCGCATCCACAAGAGTCCTGTGGCGACAGTCTTTCCAGCTGCTGCGGAGTTAAGTTGCTGCCCTGCGGCGGTTGCAAGACGTTCGCACTGGAAGCAAAGTTGCTAGAACAGCAGGGCCTACTTTAACGCATGAAGCCCTTGAGCACTTCTTTTTTCGTTTGGACTTTCATGGGCAAATCACGTAAATCACTGGATGTCTGCTCCTTGGTGACACGGTGCATGTAGGACAGGTGCTTTCATGCTGAAGCTCCGGCCGTGCCGTTGGACATGAGCTGTTCGACCCGCCGTGGAGTCAGCCGTGGCTCGGCCTTGGATTTCGATGAGGGCATTGCAACACTCATAGCAAGTTATGGAGTCATTGCACAGGTGACCAGCGGCTTCGACCTGTATTGTCTGCCCTTGGTGCGCTGCCCCACCACCACCACCAGCAGCCAGAGCCGCGAAGTCTGGTGTTTCTGGCAGAAAGCAGAAAGTCGTACATACTCCGACCGCACTGGCGACTGTGCGGAAACCTTGTCACGACTGATCCTTCCTCTAAGTTGACAGGTGCTAGTTGTGTTACCAAAAGCAGCTGAGCTCTTGCGTCAGTCCGATCAATTCAACTCGGGCCTTCTTGTGGGTCGTCTCCTATGAAGAACATGGCCGGACCAGAACCTGAGGCGAGTGGTCCACGCCTAAAGCCACCGGCTCAACCAACGATTCAGGCACCAGCACCTACTCAGCGCCTGACCCAGCTGACCGTTGGATTGTGCTGCAGCCTGATTAATGCAACAGTTCCATGACTGAAGACACTGTCAGTCAAAACTCTTGGCCTCGGCTGTCTCCGACTGTGCTTCAGCGGGAATCCTGCGCTCCGGCACGAATTGATGGACATGGCTTTATGTGTTTGAGCTCCCGTGCTGGCTCCTGGCCACAGAGGTCGATGGACCGTCACCAAGAAGGTCCCCTGCAAATCCTCCTGACCCTCCTGGCGGCGGCCAGGAATGACCCTGCGCTCCTGAAGGCACTTCGAGGTCATTGACAGCTAGTAAAACACATGCAGGGCATTAGATTGCATCGCTTGCGAAGCAAGCAATTCTGTCCTTCAGGTGGCCGCACTGCTGGCTCTACCTTTGCTTCGCAGCTTGAGCGAAGCTTTCCGATCGGAAGCCCAGGGCTCCTGCCTCCTCGGGGGGCTTGAGGAGATCGTCAAAGGCTGCAAAGGCTGCCAAGTGATCAGCGTCCACAGCCTGGAACAGGAGGCTCTCAAAACCCGTCTGCAGTTTGCTCCACGTGGCACGTGGCTTCGAGCCTTCTTCGGCGGCGCCCGGGAGCACTGCTCAAAGAGTCGCCTGGCATGGAGGCGCAAAAAGCACACGGGTCAGCCCTTCGTTCAGACCACAGGAAGGAAGCGACTGATGGGCAGAACCACGCAGCGCAAGCAACACCTTGAGGCAGCAATGGGGGAAGAATCACGGGGTTCTGGGACTCCAGGCAAGTAAGTCGTAAGTCTTAATGACAGCTGGACATTGAGATCGCTGAGGACTCGCCATGCTACAGAACAAACAATCCGGAGCTGCTTGAGGTCGTCCTGGCTGCCGCTCATGACAGCCTGGCTGGAGTCGAGAGTCCCGATCCCAGCACATGACGCATGCACATGCACGCCCACCCACCCACCCACCCACCCACCTACCCACCCACACACCCCTACATATCGCATGCATGGATAGATGCATGGATGGATGGATGGATGGATGGATGGATGTGTATACATGTGTATGTCTCTATGTCCGTATGTCCGCGTGTATGTATAGGTATGTGTATATATATATATATGTGTAACGATGAAACGAATGACATAGATGGACGTGTTCATGAATTAGTGATCTATCTGTATTGCATGCAGGGTTTGCGTCACTGTGCTTTCGAGTCAAGCCCAATCTACCAGTCCCCAGAGCTGCCTGCCGCAGCTTCTCGCCAAGAGACAGGTTGTCCTCGGCCCATTTGCACTGTTGCTTTTGGGGCTGGCCGCAGGTTGATGTTTGCACTCTCGTCTCCACTCTGTATCAGCATGCATGGGGTGATGTACTGGTGCTGCTTCTTCACCGCTCGTGGAATCTGTCGCACATCCTCAGCCACCAGCATCAGGGGCCTCCGCTGGAGCAGGCTCCACAGCCTGGGTTTCGTTCGCTGAGGCAGTTCGGCGTGCTGGGCAACCACTGGCAAGAGACTTCTGCAGGGGCAAACTTGCCAGACCGGACCAAAAAGTTGCGAAAATCGGTTGGGCTTGCACTGGCTCCTCCACCGGTACGCGCGCAGATGTATCGATAACCTGCTTCCAAGGCTTCTGTCACCAGTTTTTGCCCAGCCGCATGATATGTTGAAACAGTGTTGCAATTGTAATCGTTGACGGTTGACGGCACTGTGAAAGTGTCGCAATGACACATGGCAGGCCTTCGCTTTTGTTTATGAATGCAGCATAGGCTTACAACCCAACCCATGTCACATGTTGCACCGTCGTGATTTCGGCTTGATGGCAGCAAGAAGATGTTTCAGCACAAGCGCACTGCGGTATAATGTGACCCGCACCACTTTGAGGCGGAGTGGACCAACTTCGTTCCACGGCGCAAATGGCACGGCGGCTCAGAATACACACCTGCAGCCGGAGAAGTGCCAGCACACTGCGTCTGGGCTTCGGCACCGACGAGTGCGGAAGCTTCCTAGGATGGTACTGAGATCACCATTGAGCGGCACAGGCCAAACTGGCCCAGAGCACTGGTGGGAAAGCGGGAAAACATGGAACCGTTGGTAAAGCACATAGCTGGCTGCTTCGTCACGCAGGGACATGCCCAAATGTCGGGTCATCAAGGAGACCTGTACAGTAAGTCTACAAGTGTGTGTAGGGTTTTTCTCAACCGGATGGGCATCCCGTGCGAATGTACGCACTCACAGGCAAAGCCACGACCAGCATACCATCCTTCCAAAGACTAAAGACACATTACGGAAGATATACGAAAACATAATATCATCCGCAATATCATCGAAGTATGTAATGTGCAACATATGTTATGTATATATAATAAGGTATATAGTACGATGATATATGATACAATATACTATAACAGTTATACTATAACATGTATAATACATAACGCATAATCTACAAGATACTCATACATCATGCTCCACATATTGTGGTGAGGTTGCTTTGCGCGAAACCACAGTGGCCGGTCCTCTGATCACCGCGGGATGGGCTCTTCTGACACAAGGACAAAAGCACAGGAAGACTCATCCTCGCCTCGGCTACATTCTGGGTACATGTGGGTACTTCTCCAAATCTGGGTCCCTTCTAGGGCCCTTTTAAACTTTTGTTGGAGCCTATGGGATCCTATAGAGAACTACCCGTGTGGGCATTGGGAGTTCTATCGGCCTATCGCTCCCATGAGATCGCAACGGAGTCCGAGCAGCGACTGTCATCGATTGCCGATTGAAAAGCACTCCTGAGAAAAAAAACTGCATAGGGAATTCTCAAAGTCACATGATGACAACCTACTCTTATTTGTGACTGTGTTCGGGTCCCAAAGTGTCGAACCTAACAGCCAAACGGCACGTCGAAAAGTCTAAGTAGACTCTTTGCACTTGTCACTCCTTTCGTGTAAAAGGTTGCTTGCACTAAGGCTATCGTCTCAAAAGTTGTGCTTGATGCTCAAGTATGTGAGCTGCAGGGAAACTGAAGTTAAGTGCTGAACAAGCAACGCGCCGCTGGACAAGGGACCTTGGAGGTCTTGACTGTGGCTGCTGTGTAGGGTCTGTGGGACACTGGCACATGCCTCAATATAATTAGGGCTGCAGGCAAGAAGCTGTTGTCGACCCAATTTGCGGGACTGCCACCCGGGCTTTGTGGTGACACGAAATCTCGCAACATACCTTCGAAAATCGAACTCCACGCTTTCCAGGCTGGGGAACATCAGAAGACATGCTTAGTCACTTAGCGCTTGGGATCTTGGCAAAAAGTGGCGCCTGTACGTTGATAGGCCACGCCTTTGTTCAACTGTCCTCCAGCAGGCACCTCCAGTACAGGATGGGGCGGAGCAAGTACCCCAATTGAGTCGTCATCAGATTTTCTCTGGATCTTATTTTTATTACTATGACTGTCGCGGTCATGGTCATTAGTAGTATCAGTGGATGAGCAGCATTCTTTATGTCTTTACTCCCTTCGAAACACACAACG
Organism: Symbiodinium necroappetens; assembly: GCA_905231915.1. NCBI lineage: Eukaryota > Dinophyceae > Suessiales > Symbiodiniaceae > Symbiodinium > Symbiodinium necroappetens. The sequence continues at coordinate 38,108 of CAJNJA010081918.1, read as the reverse complement.
ACATGATGAGGATGGCGTACTACATCACGGTAGTATTACTAGTTTGGCTGATGTCGCTTTGGTATTCTGAACTTTCTATGTTTGCTGCTGTGGTAAGACAGCGTTGCCTCGCCCAAATCGCTGTCTGTCTCATCGAAAAAACGTTCTTCCCAGCTGCACTGGACCAAAACGTACCAGCCTCAAGTGAACATAGGCTTACGGATCTTTGGCTGAGGGTTTACAGGCTTCTTTTGACGGCTCGTTTCGTCTGCCGAAGCAATTAGAGGCTTTTTGTCAGGTTTTAGGGAACGACCGATGATACATGCCCTAAATTGTCGATCTTGCCTTCGCAACCGGATGACTGGACATAAGCAGCAGCAGCGCATCCAAGGGCCACCAAGGAGCAAACACAAGGAATGGCCATTAACAGTGAAACATAGTACCCGACCTGCAGAACAGGTTTTTCGAGATCATAAAGTTGGGGTCTCAAGTCCTCTTCCATGAACCGCCTCGAGCTGCGTCCTCTGTAACCGGGTGTCGCCAAGGATGGCTGTCAGTACAGTGAAACCAGCGTTGGAGGTCGCGCTCATCAGGAGGTTCATAGCTTGAGCGCTCGATCTTAACCTAAGTCAGCCACCGGGGGCTTGTGCGACTATGCAACAGCAAAGAAACCACAACCAATCTTGACAATGGAACCTCAGCGGCGTCTGCGAATATGCCAAGTAGTAGAGCGAGGGATTCCTGGTGATTTTGCGACTCACTCCTTCTGGCTGTGCCGGACAACTTGCAAAAGCGACTTCTTCAGTGCTCTGTAGCACTTACGACATCATGCAGAAACATGTTGAAATACTCGCAAACGGCTCTAAAGCTGCAGCCCAGCTGCACCAGAACCTCTGCAGCACCCATGAGAGCGTAGGGGCCAACCATGAACCACGCCGACAAGCCTGAGGCATTCCGAACTTGTAAAGCAGAACTGGTTGAACTCACCCTCAAATGACAATCCTCTGTTCCCATGTCAGAGTTGCTGCTCATCTTTCTCCCAGGCGGTGCGCATTTGGAAGCCTTGTTTTGGCAGGTTCTGCCACCATGGAGTGCATGGACCCCACCCAAGTTCGACAAATCTGCTTCGCCTCCTGGAGTGGGCGAGCGTGGCGGCGCATGACCTGCACAGGAAAAAACAGAGAGCATGAATGTTTGATTGCCGCACGTGCGCCCTTGCTGCTCCAACATCTCATGTCTGCCATTGCATGTGGATGAGTTCAAAGCACATGTGGCCATGTGATCATGTCGCCAACTTCATGGCGCTTTCCGGGGGCCCTCGCATGCCCTCGTCAAGGCGCCTCGAGATGGGCGGCCGAAGCCACCGATCCGGCGGCAAGAGCAATTCCCAGCAGCAGGCGCCCATGTCGGCCAACACCACAAAACCTCTCAGAGACAGAGAGATCTCCGCAAAAACACCTCCGGATATCTCCGGATCAGCCGACTGCAAAGGGCCTTTCCAGTGTCGGGTTGACGTACTGCAGCACCACAGGTGTCAGCAGCACTATTGCTATGCAGTCGGCCACGTTGAAGAAGGACCCGTTTAGCTGATACTTGCCGAGGCGGACGTCCATCAAGCAAGCTTGCTCCTGCAGAAAGGAAACTTAGAAGATTTCTGTACTTGTGGCCGACATTCGTTGAAGTCTGACTTCAAGGGCAGGCTCCTGGAACCAATAGGCCATGCAATTGTAGAGGCTGTTGAAAGCCAGATTCACAGCAGCCAATGTTGGCATCACGCGCAGGAAGTCGGCTGTTTGCTGTCTTGTGACATGGCTGTTCCGCTGTGCTCGTTCGTGGACCCACCTCGGAAAAAGACTCAACTTAGACTTGTTCTTTGTTGCCTCTGCCTTTTATGCCTGATTGTCTCTGCCAAGGCGCGACAAGTTGCCTTGGCAACCGATTGTGGCCATCACCAAACCTGGCAAAGGCCAACAGAGCACTCATCACGGTAAAGAGCACCCGACGTCGGAACAGTGAACCCGGAGCCGCCGTCATACAGCCGGCTTTGTGAGGTTGTGGAATTCCACAGAGGTTACAGACCCAAGCGTGTGGTGCTGGAGTTGTGTCAGATGTTGAGCGCGGCAAGTGTTGGATGGTCTGTTGGCATTCTTTTGGAGGGAAGGACCCAGAAGACCTGATGTTGAGCTGGACGCAAACATTGACAACCGGCATCGCTGAGAGTTCTGAGTTCAGACCCGACGGTTTCGACAGTGTTTCGACACCGAGTTATCAAAAGGTGCTGGAGGCACAGTGAGCCTCAGCGAGCACCCCAATGAACAGTGCCGGTCTGCAGTCGACGTCGTCGTGTGACTTGGGGTGCTTGGGACACTAATCGCCAACATCACATGTCACCTCAAACAACTCGGGCCTGCCAGCACGGCGATCGCGCCAAGGGCACCTGCCGGAGCTTAAGGGTTCGTCTTAGCACGAGACACCAGAAGAGTGAAAAGGCCGATGCCTATGCCAATGCCGGGTCCGGGGAGTAACGCGATGACGACTGTGAGGAGCAGACCCAGCAAGAGCAGGGGAAATCCTGGGGCTTCTGCTTCCTTCCGTGCATATCTGGATGGCTTGTATAAGCTACTACCTTTCTAGGTTTGTCGTCAGTGGCATTGTTACAAGAGGTGACGGGCATGTCGCAGCAACAACTCCCTAAGGTCGCGGCCCACGCAGATCATAAGAGCACGTAAAGAGCCATGAGATGTAGCTGACACGACGTGCAAGAAAACTCCGCGAATTGCATCACCGCCGCTATTTCGTCGAACAAGGCACCTCCGGAAGCTTCATACGGACTGCTGAGCTTGCAAGCTGGCCTACTGCTGCATGCCTGTACTGGCCACTGTAGCAGAGGAAGATCAGCAGAGCTACGACCATAGCGAAGAAAGCGACGAAGTAAGCAAAGCAATATCCCATGTCTTGCGGCACGACTCCCGGAAGGCCACTCGAGCAGAGGGTCGTCAGAAAGCCGTAGGATAGGAGAGCTCCAAGATTGATTGCCGTGTAGAACTGGGTGTAGAACTCTTCCCTGGCCTTCCGCCCTTCAGGACCTTAGAGTAGACAGTTTTGCTGCAATCTCTTGAGGATTGCGCCAGTTGTGCTTAAGACACTTCGTGAGTCGAACTGGTCGGCGCCGAAGTTAGAGATGTTGGGCTTGATGCCTCCTGTACTATGCAGGGCATCGCAGCAGGAATCGCGGTCAATCCCGCTCGGACGTCCCGGGCCTGTACCCAAAGCAAGCAAACCCATAGAACCGACCAAGTAGTAGTAAACATCTCTGTGGCCAGGAATGGCGGCGGTCGCACAAAGAAACACCTCCATCGCCGAAGCTATGTTGTTGGCAGCACGGGTCGAAACACTACGAATGGCGAGGATGATGTGCTAGCAGCAACTGGGCCGCCAGCTCCACATAGGTAGAAACCCGTGAAAGTAATAATGGTATGGTACCGGCCCAAGTAGGCATCAGCAACGTAGCCACCAAGCCTCGATACACGGACAGATAAATTCTTATGCAAATCAAGGGCTTTGGCAACAGATCTGAGAAGTGCTGCGCATGGAACACCTGTCAGCTTCTTGCAGCTGGTTGTCAATGGCCAAATGTAGCACAAGGTCGTGAAGGCAGAGTTCAATCCAGCACTTTCCTGAGCGCTGTAGCCCAATTGCTCGAGGAAGAATTCCTGACTGCCAGCCAGCGCCTTACGTCTCAAACTCTTCTTGGTACTGGAGCTTCTGCACAATCCCTACAATTACTTCCCCACCACTTCTCAGCACAGAACAACCCGAGTCTTAAACTATGCAAACTGACGGAGGTCATGACCCTCGTCATGTCAACTGGACTTCAAGGTAAAGTTCAGCACGCTTTTGCAAAGTGAATGTCCCAGGCACATAGTAGCAAAGCCTTTCTGCCAGCTCCACCACGAGGATTGCCTTGCACACGGCCTGTAAGCTCTCGCCTTGCGGACCTGCGGATGCTCAGAACTCACGTTAAACTTCGTAGGTATTGAACAGGGCGTGATCAGGCCAAACGTGTCAAAGGAGCCAATCTACTTCATCAGCTGCTTCCTGCTCCAGTGCTCGCACGATGCAAATACCGTATCCTGTTCGACAAGCCTTTTTTGAGCCTCGTGCAAAACCCACCCCTTGTCACAAATAGCAGGCACTGCAGTAGCTTTCGCCCCACGTGCCTAAGAAGGGCTTGCGACGGGGTGGTTCAAGACGAGGTCTTCGAGCTCCCTCAGCTGTCCAAATTGGAGGCCAGGGGCTACGTGGCGGGGGCATCACACGTGCTTCGCTGCAAGCAAGCATCGACCAAGCCAGCATCTGACTCATCGGGATGCATCAGTGCAGCCCGGAGGTGCCATCGTTAGAGCTCATGGCATCGCGACTAGCAAAACAGATGGTGACTTGCCCACACTCTTTCAGGCATCCTTCCAGCGCACAACAGTGTAGCAAAACCGTTGGTAACCACAACTCAATGAAGATGCCCAAAATCTTTGAAGTCGCAATTTGCGCATGATTTTCGCTTCATTGCAGGGCCTTCCGCACAATACGGGCCCTGAGCCGAAATGAATTCCTCTGCGGACAGCCCTTTTTGCAGCTCGAAGCTTCGCAGCTCGCCGCAGCCCCACTGCCAGCTCCGCGAAAACAAGGTAACTGCCGGGAGCCTCTGGCACTGCGGCTGCCGCTTTTGGAGGCGAGGTTCCTGATCCCGGAGTTCCCACGGGGGTGAAGGTGACGGTTGGGGACAAGCTTGCATGCGTTGGGCCCCTCCTGGCGGTGTCCTCTGCCCTGTCAGCTCCAATGCTCCGATACTAAGCTTCCAGCCGAAGTCCAAGTCTATCAGCCCAGCTCCCGCTCCGAGGTCCACAGGCGCCTGTAGGCCACCGAAAAGGACGTAAGAAGCATCATAGCCACAAGCCCAGGACAGCCCCCTGACAGCCTTTGGTGCCAAGTTGGACACGTTGCTGAAATCCGCCGTCCAAGGCTGCTCCTTTGCCGCGCAGGAGAACTCATAGGCCTGACCAACACATCCCCCAAAACCCGTCTAGTTTAGTTTATTTTGCCCCCCACCCCCCCCAGCTTGATGACGAATGGAAGGGGGACGGAAGGAGAGCTCAACGCAGGAAGGAAGGTCCTCGCTCTGCCCCAGATCTAGGCCGCCCAGGAGGTCTGAGACCTAAGAGACACTCCAGCACAAAGAGGCATGTCGAAGCCTGCCTCCTGCCACTGCCAGCTAGCACATGCTCCGGAGCTCTGCTAGCCGGGACTGTCACAAAGGGAGTTCTTTGAAGGAATGCGAGTAGCCACGTGGAGGCTGCATTTCACAAACCCAGACTTGCTTAAAATCTTCCGAGAGCCGGACCTCTGCTTTGGCAACGGGAGCCTCAGAAGCCACAGCTCAGGGTCACTGACGCTCTTGTCTTCGGCTTTCTCCGTATGGTAGTGGGGCTTCTACGACCTACTTGCCGGGCTCCCCAGCATAGCCCAGGCAGGTATCAGCTACTCTGATTAATTATATCGATGGCCCGAGCAGATGAGCAAATCAGCTCTGCCAATGCAAGGCTGGGTCCAGCACGGGTGCCTGTGCTGGTGTTGGATCGGGATCTCCCCCCGAAAGAAGGTCTACGGTCTGGCAGAGATGTCGCTGCACATTCTGGAGCACACGGAATCCGGGGGCTCTCCTCTTCAAAATTCTTCAAAAACTACGAAGATCTAGGCCGCGGAGCTTTTCTGACGCGCCGGCCCCCAAGCTCGGCAAAGCCACGGGTGTCAACCCTTAAGAGCTCTTGTTCGTACGTCCTGTATACTAAAACATTGCCATCAACCGTACCATAGATTGTCGGGGGGGCACCTTGCAGCTCTTCCCAAAAGAGCAACACGCTTCTACAATCGCCTGCGAAGGTGCGGAAGGCGGCGCAGAAGCTTCGTAGCCAACCTTTGCGAACTTTGCTCTGTCTGGCAATGCGTGACCGGCAATCAGCTAGGACACTTTGCATGTAGTAATAACAACCGGTTAAAATAGAGTAGCCTGACAATAAGACTGGGCAATGGCTCAGCAGCAGCAACAGCAGCAAGAAGTTAGTTCCAGTAACGCCGATTATTATGACTACTTCATCAATATATATATATATATACATATATATATATATATTTCAATTTTCTCGGGTGGACATCGTCTGAAGGTACTGTAGCAAGACACTCGAGAGAGAGAGCGCACGTCGCTCTCCAGTAAAGCCCCTGAGACGCTGATTTAAAGCCCCACATACTGGTCTCCGAGGAGCCGTTGCAGCAGGCGTCTCAGGCGCAGCTGCCTGCCAGGAATCCCCGGATGCACATGCTGTGACTTAGACAGTTATGCATCGTGCCTTGATGGTCTCCGAAGTCTGCGTCTTGCCATGAGGTCGAAACCTATGTGGCGCATGTGACGTGCGTAAATGGAAGAGAGCCTCTCGATTTGACAGGCAAGGGTCCCGGCCATTTCTTCTCTACGTATTTTAATCTGATGAACTCTCGCAATGCTTCCTGCGCAGGAATCCAGCTGCAAGGTCAGACGCTTCCAATATGTTCCAATCAATTACCATCACTTGCTGCCTCCGTCCGAATGATCAACGCAGCACGTCAACATTGACCGCTACCGCGCGCACTTGTCTCCGACTTGCAGCATGTGCACGTGGGATTCGAGTAGACGACCATAGACGATCGCACATGTGAGCTCTTACCTTAAAGCTCGACACGATGGCTATTGAAACAACCATGGATGCCCTCGGGCATCTTGCTATCAAGCATCCACATCCAACAGCTGCTGAGTTCCGTGTATTGCTGGAGGAGTCCGATGCGTTGTTGCAAAGCCCTTCAGTTGCATTGCCGGATCTGTTCGGTCCACATCGCCGCCATCTGGCTCCGGGAAGGCTTCGGCATGCCACCTGTCTAGCCTTGGCGGGTCCAACTAAACAGCGAAGGCCTCACAACACGCCAATCTCACGGCTGGGCAATCTGCCACTTTGTGCGGGCTGCTTCATTCCCGCCCTCCTCCAGTTTGGCCACCTTCGAAACCGCAGAGAACAGGACGAGACCGGACCGTACTTCACTTCAGTGAGGTAGAACTAGACCCATTCAACCTTACTCAGACTCTTATACTCTTACCGTACGTGCTCTGCCCCCTATGAGATTGAAGCACGCGAGGAGCCGGTCTCTGCCGAGCACGAGCCACCTCAGCCTCGCTCCACTCCGAGAAGGAAATGCTTTTGATCTTGTGGCCAAACCTGCAAAGCAATCACTTCTCCCGTTGTTACGAGGAAAAAGCACGACCAGTGCTTCCTAACAGCAATTTTGCAAGCTGTTCGTCTGAGAAGTCGGCTCCCTGTGAAGACCACAGCAGGTCTGGCAGACGAATACCATGAAATCCAAACCTCAGGGCACAAGGCGAGTACGAAAGAGGCGGCATGAAGCCTTCGCAAATCCTACTTCAGTACTCACCAACTCGTAGGCACAGCAACGACAAACTTCCGGCTGTGCAAAATGACTTCGGCAAGGGTGCATGCCTACTGTGCTCAAACCCCACTTCTATAAACCCACCATGCGCCCAAACTTCTCAGCACCGACAGCATATCTATGTCGGAAGCATAGCTCGTGGAAGGAACCCGGACCGTGTTAGACTCGTGTAAGAGGATGTGCAGTTGCAGTACCTTTACTTTGAGCAGAAACCCCGTAATCTCAAGACCCAAATCAGTTGAAGCCAACTGTACTGGGGAGCTCTGAGGAGGCCGAGAGCGAGGCAAACATACGTGGGGCCACGCTCGGGACAGTCCGCACATCGTTTGTTCGCCTAGCACTCCCACGCAGGACGCACACAGGCACCCGCAAAGACACAGGCTACACACAAACAGACAGACAGCGACAGAGACAGAGACAGACAGACACACACAAGAAGGGGAGATTTTCCCCCAGCTCCTGGAAAGGTCTATGGTAGGTAGAACTGGAGTAACCCTACGAAAGAGTTACGTGTCAAATCCTTGACCGCACGTCTGGTATCGTCGGGTACAGTAACAAGGCCATGCATAGCTGCAGGGCCTGGTTGCTCTTCTGGAAGGCGCGCAGCCTATCCACAAGGCTCTTCTCATCCTGGAGGGCGACATGTGCGTCATCACGCAATCAGCGCAGGCTGCCGTACACATTTTCCCAAGCCCGCAAATGACATTATACCGAATAAGCTTGGGATACTCTGTCGAACTGCTGAGCACTGGTTGTGTTCTCTGCTGCACTGTGCAAAAAGAAAGCTGTCAAAAGCATCCCGGCCTTGTTGGGTGCCATGCTGCACAAACCGATCAACCTTGGTTGTGGACACTAGACACTAGATCACCAGGGCATCGCCATCAACATCTCAACAAAGTACCTCAGCCTCCCCTGCTTCAGGATTCTCTTGTGCAGCTGAGCAGATGAAAAAAGTTGGCATCTGCTGGGCATCTGGGTGCAAAACGAATTGACTCGGCTCGTCCGCGGATTCTCGCTTGAGCCGAGGTCTGCACGAGGTGGGGCGGAATCTCAAGCATCTCAAAGATGACATTACGCAACAGGTCTTGAAGGACGCTAGACCGTCAGGGCATGGGCCATTGAGGTTTCTCATTACATCAGGCTCAGGCAATGTTTTTCTTGTCCTGCTGCTTCTCTCGCAGGTGGACCTTTGCCACCGCTTCAACAGAGAGTGCACCTGTACAGCTGCATGCATCTTCACCTGTTGTGATGTGTAGTCTAGCTAGCTCAGGGACCACAATGACGATACATCTACATAGGTAACCTGAACCTGAACCAATGGATTGGACATCTCTAGTTGGTGTGTGATCCCGTCATGCAAGATAGCGGCATGCTGAGCCACGTTGGGCTGAAAGCGATGCCGCAGGATGGCGACGATATCTTCTGGATGGAGGGTTGAATCAATACATCGATAGACGTCGTGGCCGAGCGAAGGCCGTAGGTTGTGCAGACTCCTCTGGCTCTGTAGGCTCGGCCGGGGCGGGCGCAGGTGTCGGTGCTGGTGCGGGTCGCCTCAGCTGGAGACGTCGCGACAGCGGGGCGACAGGCGACAAGGCATGGTAACTGCATGGAGCGGAACCTGCTCTCTGCCGGTTCGACCATTTTCTTTGTGGAAGACCTGCAAATCGAAAGGAAGAGCCGTGCAGCGCTCTGCATCGCTCTGCAGGCTTCATGCCCGTCTCCTTATACTGTCGTTGAGGGAGAACCGGTTAAGCCGTTTTTTGGGAACTCCGTAGAACTATGGCTTCGGCGGCTTCGGCTTAAACCTCCCGTTCTCGAGCACTTCTCGTGGGGCAAGACCGGCCTGGATATTCCTGCAATGGGAGAAGGATTCGCACCTGAGATTGCTGAGCGGCAATTTGCTCGTGACCAATCTGCCACACCGAGCCGACTCTCAAAACGTCGATCGAGTCGATGTCGTTTGCTTGGGGGCGTGCTTTCTGAATGGTCAGCCAGAATAACCTTGAGCTGCTCCTCGTGCGGAAGGTCGTGCTGAAGACGGACAGCCAAGAGTAGCGCATGCATTAGTCTACCACGGATCGGCATAAACACTGGAGGGGCGAAAGAGAGAGCGAGAGAGAGAGAGAGAGAGAGAGAGGAGGAACAACAAGGCTGAAGGACTTTTGTAGCAATATCTGTTGAATGTGCTCACTGCACACAAGTGCCTATGCAGGCCGAGACGCCCTTCGGCTGTCCCGAATGCAAGAAGCTCAGGACGCTGAACTAAACTGTTCGAGCGAGGAATTAGTTAGCATCAATACAACCTGGGTGGTGTATGTAGCCTCCTTTGACTCTGGATCTGACTTAAAGCATTGCTGCTGGGATGGGAAGACAGCATTCCGAGCGAGCCACAAAAGTTGTAAAATACTGGAAGCAGGAAAATGTGCAGGACCTGCAAGTGCAGACGAGGACTGCTGCTTCCTTGGTCAAGGCAGGCTTGCCTGCATCCAAACGATGCGAGACCATTCGAGCTCCCCAGTTGTTGGGGGCTCCGGCTGAAAATTTGGGATGATCGAACTTAAGACGGCTGAACAGCCTGATGCCCAGCGATGAACTTGTACAAGCCTCGCAGCAGAGGTTCAAGCGAGCGCACTAGACTCAGTTGCAGCTTGGACCTTACGTAGATTGTCAAACAAGGGACTCTGCAGCTTCTCATCCACCGGCTCCCCTTCCTGCAATCCAAATCTGCCAACTAGCATCGACTGCACCCACACAACACCGCTTGCTTGGTGTCTACAGCTTGGATAGGCTCAGGCCTCCTTCTCGCGGAGTGTTCGCATGGCCTCGCCAAACTGCGGCTCTTCCAAGACTCTTCGAATAGCTGTTGCCAGTGACTCCGACGACCTGACCACGTGGTGGTTTCAAATTTTAAGTTACACAGGGCAGTGAAACCCCAAGTGACCAGCAACCAATTTGCCATGCCACACTCTATCCAAGTCGGGGCGAAACTGCTTGTCGCTGGTCTTGGCGGGAACGTCAACGTAGGACTGCCTCGAAAGCAACAGTCTGCGTGCTTTTTTGCCGCCCGCCTGGCTAGGCTTAATCTACGATGCAGGGTCGCCTGTTGGGTTACCTCAGCTTTCTGGGAATATTACATGATGCGAAACCGAGGGACAGCAGCCCGCAGCCAAGACTGATGAATCGGTGTGCATTCAAGGGTTGGTCGCCAAAGAAAGGTGCAGCAACCACTGGAACCCCTGGGGCAGGCGGCGTGGACATGGAGATTCGACACACCCTGCCGAGCTCCGAGAACCCACAAGCATTCTCTGTAAACCCTAAACCTTAGGCCCTAAACCCTAAACCCTGAAAAGAAAACTCTTTTGCCCAGGCCGGCCTGCCAAGACCGCCTCGCTGGAGCTGTTCTGACCACAATGCCTCGGGTGTTTTGGGAGCCTTCTCCTCTCCAAGCTCGACGTTTTGGCCCTGGATTCCATGCCAAGGCTCGTTACAAATGCGCTTGCCTTCTCGAGCAGCGCCAACTGGTCCAAGCTCCTCCATGCTCATTACAGAGTATGAATTATCAAGGGGTGCTCACCTTACTATTTTAAGTGGCCGATGCTCGATCTCGCCTTTTCCATGCTGCCCTGCGTTCAAGGGCGACACTCCAAACGCAACACGAAGGAGGCCTATATGGCCTATGGCCCCGAAGTGATGGAAGAAGCATTCGCTGAGTCACGAATCTTGCAGAAGTCCAGCTATGCACGGCTCCTGGCGACGACGACGTTGCTCGGCACTTGCTCGCCAAATAGGCTCGTCACACGGCCGCCTTCCTTTGCTCTGTCGCCAGCTCTGTCCGGCTACACGGAAAAAGGAGCTCCTGCCTCCACCAGATCGGTACTTTTGCCAGCTGACAGGACCTGCGCAGTCGCGAGCTTTTGTCAGACTGTCCTCACTTTCACTTACTTCAGGTAAATATACGTTCCCCCAGATAGTAGGATCCTCGTTGCAATAAGCCATAATAAGCCCCAGGCCCTAGAGTACACTTTTTTTTCACAAGGGACTCGACTGCTGCCCTTACTGCCCAGCTTGACCCACAAGACAGTACTCATGACCTAGAGTACACTGCACCCCTGAATTTTAAGACCCCCGCCAAACAAACGTCTTGGTCTTCCACGCCAGGTAGCCAGTTGCACGTCTGGAAGCTCCTTCTGAAGCAGGGCGGCTGCCCTGCAGAGTTTCTGAAAGAAGTCGACCACTGCCTGTGTGTCGGGGCAGCCACATGAAAGTTTCAGAGAAGTGGCGGTGCCTTGAGGGGTTCCAAACAGGATGTTACTAGTTGAGGTCCATATCAGGCTCCCTAGATCTCTGAAACTCACCCTAAACCCCATGACCCTAAAACCCTAAACCTAATCTCTCAGTTGAAAGTCCCTTGGCTTTAGCCAGGCCACAGCACCAAACTTCCCAAACGCATCGCCTGTGGCCATGGTTCCCAAAGAGCACAACCTTGCTGATCACGAATCTGTGAACACAAACAAAATATAGTATAGTATAATATAATATAATTAGAAACAAGAGTTCCGCGAGTCTTTCTTGTGCTGCCCAGGTGCACCAGGCGTCCGGAGAGGTTGCAAAGCGTCGTCGACACTGCATCTGATCCGGGTCTCGGCCGTTCGGGGATTGTGCTGGATGCGGTGCGGCGCTCAATGCTTGAAATCGTCTTGTCGAGACAGTTTCTGGCAATGCAGCTTGATGCGGCCAAGGTGACCCGCTTGCAATGCCCTTGCGCTGGGATGTCAAAGGTCCCCAGTCTTGGCTATAGAGTCTGTGCTGTCAGTGTTATCGACAATGTTCGGCATGAGCGGCTAGCTTTGCAATCCCCATACGGTGCAAGCTGAGTTGCAGTGGAACTGCTCCGGCGAGAATTCCGAGCTATCTTCATGCCAGTATCGAGAACACCAAACGATGTTGTAGTCGCTGTAGCCTTGCTGCCAGCGCACTTCAACAACCACTCAAGCAACGCTGCGAGATGCCAAATGGACCCAGGGATGGCAGAACGCCACCGAGCCACAAGTGTACGCATAGTTGTGGTTGAAGTTTAGCCCGTACTTTTCAGCCAGGGCTGCTGAAGTTGCGTCAAGAACTTGCCTCCCCTGCTCGGAGCGCCGACCTGACATCAGTGTCACTGACGGGTTAAGGGTTTATGGGTTTAGGGTTTAGATGTCTGACTAAGGCCGGCTCTGCTTTCTTTCTCCCGGTCTGCCATGGGCATCGGCAGGGCTGACATTGAGCACCTCTGACACTGGGATCCCAAACCATACCCCCCCCAGAAGGGGCTATAGTGGGGTTATGAACTCCTTCTTCGAGCTGCACTGCTGGGATCTTCATGTGCTCGGCCAGAAGGTAGCCGAAGGGTGCTGCTGCATCGAAGCAAATGAAGCTTGGCTGCAGCTCAGACATCCCTTAGCTTCACGATCAGCTGACGATAGCCGCGGGGTCATAGCTAATCAGCAAACCTAAAGCACGGCTAGGATGCTCGGTATCAGATACGGCAAGATCTCCAGCGTGGCTGGCACCACTGCAAACGGCATGATCTTCTGGGGATCCTGGGCTGGACAGTGCTCGTTGTTGGGCACCATCAAGGAGCGATCCCCCCAAAACGACTTCAAGCCCTGGAATGCCGGCTGTTTATGTCAGATCACGACTGGCTGGTACTGAAGTTTGCTCAGCCTAGCAAGTTTACCAGGAATGCACAGGAAACCATGAAGGACAGACAGCACAAGCAAACAAAGGAGATAACTTTCGAGGGAAGTCAGAAGTAGAATGACTGCAACGGGGTTGCAGATGCAAAAACTTACCATCGGCTGAACCGCCACAGGCAACAAAGGCGAGAAGTCTGACATGGACGGGACATCCGGACGGCGAAGACAACCACCTGACTGGAAGCCTCCAAGCGTGCATAGCTTTTTTGGGCAGCTTGGGCCCTCGGGGCTGCCAGACAGAAACACAAGAAGTTCAGTGGCGTGCTTCTGGAAGCCGAATTTGGCTCAGAGGGCAGACGAGTTGCTGTAGACTATCGGACTCCCTCCCGCGATCGAGCGCAGGCATAAGCCCGTTCATGACACAACAGCACTCTTGCTTTGATTCGTCCCTTTAGGAGCGAGGATCGAGCTCCATGGGAACCTCCAGCCCAAGCTCTGTGCACACACGGATGGCGCTCTCGTAGAGATCTCAGCTCTCCGTGCCAAAGTGAGACCAGGTCGCTCCTCAATGGGGCTCTGCACTTCCAATGTCAAGGGGTTCAACCATGCTCGACGCTTGCAGCCAAGTTGGGGTCCTACTCCCTCCACCTGCATGCGCTTGGACTTGGGCACGAAGAAGGACACTTGCCAGCCCCGCACCGTCAAAGATCTCGCGGAAACAGCAGCAGGCAGGCATCGCTTCGACTGAAAGTAAGCCAAGTGACTCGGCAAATGCCAACATAGGGTTGATATGGCCAGCATCTTCAGTGCAAAAGAATGCCGCAACTTTGCGGACCTCCTCCTTGGTGCAAGAAGACGCATGTCATCGCGCGCAAAGTGCAAAACCGATAATTGTGTGCTTCTTGCAAAGGCTCGGAAGGGGGCTTTGCACTTGCCTGTATCCTTAGGATCAGCTTGGGAGCTTCCTCCCCGTTTCTTCATCTGACTCCTGTACTCCTTTGGGATGATATACCAGTTCGAGCACTGAGCTGTCAACAATCCCATGGGCAGCCTGTGGGTCGGCAACCAGAGGCCTCAGCGACGCAAGGGAAACCCAAACCCGAAATCCAGGCAGGTTGGAGGTGGCCAAACTATTCTGAGAGTAGCAGAGTGCTTCAAGACAAGCACTGTTGCCGGTGCTGCATGGCTCGTGGGTGTCTAATCGCCGTGTGAGTTGACATGTGGCACCAAAACCTCCTGACCGTGTTGACGCACTCGTTCGCCAAGTTAATCAGTAATGGTCAGTAATGGCACGAGATGCCACCTGCCATCGGTCTGCCTCCGAACATCTGTTGTCCATTAATGCCGTCCCGAAACCTCACACAGTCCCCAACCTGCTGCGCCATGTTGAACCTGAGCGTCTGACGCTGGAGGCCAGGCCAACAATGTGGCGCGGCTGGCCCCGCGCAGGTAGTTGTAGCATGCACACCACACCTCTATACTACTGCATGTATGCGCAGTGTGCAGTATAGTGTGGATGTATGGGTCTGCTGCTGGAGACATGTCTTGCTGCATGCTTCTGCGTGCACTGTCATTTGCCCGATTCATGCTGGCTTCTCTAATGCAGTACGCTGACCGACATCCAGTACTGCAAACTGCGGTCTGAGGTCCCTCTATGCGTTTATGTGATCTCCGAACCAGCAAAGCAGCTGTCAGACCCGAAAGATGCAGCGATACACGACATGGCAAAATTTTCCTTGCCGCGTGCGACCGGCACGCAGCCTAGCAAATGTGCTGGACCCTCACCGACGGAAGCAGCAGGAATGAGGCCCAGTGCATGTTATCAAGCAGTTCCTGGACGCTGTCGGTCTTGTCGCGCATCGATCGAGCTGCAGAGGTGCAAGCGGTGACATGAAGAGAGCAGCCACATGGAAACAAAGACTGGCCTAGGCTGCCGATGGCTTTGAAGAGGGTCTCAGTTGCAGCATTACAGCATGAAGTGGGGCCGCGCGGAAACCACAATCAGTCGGCTGGGTTCTGGCTTCAGGCTGTGGCCTTGCGATTGTCTTGAGTTTGTTGCAGGGCCTCGGCAACTACACTTGCCATGCACATGCGGCTTTCCTTAAGCAGTCGAGCTCCCCACACCAATGATTTGAGAGTTTTGCTTCTGAATCAAGGTCAGGGTGTCCTCGTCTTGCCAGAAAATGGGCCAGCTTGCGACTGCGACCGAAACCAATCATGTTGCAGCAAGCGGTCAGTGCGTCCTCCTGAGACTCCTCCGATTTGCCCTCCAACATTTTGGACCTCTCGCTTAGGGTCCACGGTGGAAGGTGTCTCAAGCCAGTGGAACGTCAGTCTTCCTGAGAATTCAGCCGTCCGATGGGGAGCCAAGTGACCTTAGCTTCTGTTCGGGAATGAGCTTCCGATGCAGTGTCTGGTGCTCTGGTCCAACCTCTCGGTGAACTTCGCCAGAGGCGGAAAAAAGTGACAAAGCATAACAAGCGGCAAACCAAACTAGAAAGCCGAAGGGCATCGGAGTTGTCGATGAATTGCCGAATCTGACTCTCTGGCCTCGGACAGACGCTCAGGCAAGGTGCCAAACTCTTTCGCGCCTCGTTTGCCTGAAGTGCCAGTCTCATGTTCCGCGGCAAGAAGACATGCGCTGGAGCCAACTCGCAGCGATCTCGACAGGCAGTGGGCTTCCAAGAAGCCGGCCCGGTGAAGTTCTGGCAGGGTAATTAGACGTGACATGTTGCGACTTCAGGCCAACCCGTGCAGCCCCCGGTCCAGCGCATGCTTCTCACGAAGGTGGAAGACGAAGGCCATATAGTCCTGAAGACTTTCACAAGATATGGAACGGATTCTCAAGTCTCCTTTGGCAGCCCCTCCCTGCGAAGGGCTTCGGTCCCACTTGTTCTGCTTGTAGGTCTCGTGGTACTCGAAACCATCTACAATGCCAGCAGATTGAGCCACTGACCTGGAAACTATTTGTATGTCTGTCTTCGCGCTGAGCAGGTGCCTTACCCTACGGTCGCTTCAGCTTGGATCGGTGCTCGATGACTTTGCGGTCTATCGAAGAAATGAAAGATTGCCTCGGATACGGAAGTGGTACGATGATGGCATAAGTTGCGCTGGGATGCAGCAGGGTGGCGTCTCTAAGTTGTTCTCGCGGGCCGTTGCTTCTCTCCTGGTACGTGTCGCACAGCCGGGGCAATGGAATCTGGAAGGAACATCATTCACAGAAATTCGGTATCTTCACGAGGTGTTGCAGGTTTCATCACTCTGACGGCAGCCTCTGAGTCTGGAAAGAGTCCACAATCAGGGCCACGATGGTGTTCAGCAACATGACACCAAAAATGACAAAGTAGCCTGGCACTCAAGGTCGCGATGAAATGCGGAGTGTTGAGCATAAGGCGTGCTAGAACGCAAACCATGGGTGGGCTTCTGGCTGATGTCATACACCATACGCTGGAACCAGGTGTCATCCTCTGGGCGGAATGCATTCACGCGAGCGGGTGCAACAAATCCAACAACACAGTACGACTTGCTCAGGGGCTATCAGTAGTCCTCGGGGCCTACTTGGTCCATCATGCCGCTCAACCTCGCTCGCACTTCCGCAATTGGCCGACTCTGCAACTTCCAAAAAGTCTCTCTGCATGGGCGCGCCCCACAATTCCAGAGCGAGTGCCCATGTACAGGATGCTTTGTGTGCAGACCTAGGTCGACTCACAAGTACTGGCAGTCCCGTCCTGTGTGGCACCTATCTTTCGAGATGTGGAGAGCTTCCAGGTGCCATGCCATGATGTTCTCATCACAGTACATGCCGAACTCGTCCCGGAAATTGTGAAGCCCTGCCGACACACACACACACACACTCTCTCTCCCTCACTCTCTATCTCTGCACATTCTCTCTATGGTACACTGGCTGTTACCGCGTTCCCTTCATGCAGCGTAGACTTCACAACTCACCATGGACCAGGGCCTATGGCACCGTAGACGAAGGTGATGATGCCAGCACCAAGGAATGTCATGAACAGAGGCCTGCGCTGAGTTGGGCTTGACTTTCCGAAGAGGCGGCTTGTCAACTTCGGTCTTCCGTAAGGCTACTGCCATGCAGGGGCCACTACACCACTCAGCACGGTCCTCAGCAGCTCTGAGTAGCTTCTGTCTCTTGGATGATGGCTTCTGATGTTTCCTGAGGCTCGTGCTGAAGTGATGGGCTTTGAGCGAAGAAGTCCGCCAGCAGGAAACTGACAAAATAGAGAACACAAGTTGCTTCTTTCGCTCGCGTGAAGGTATTGTAATCAAGATTGCTGCCACCTGTAGACCCACCAGTGCCGTCCTCAGCAGCATGCGTGTTTTCATTGCTCTGTCGGTGCTCTAAGCACGCAGACACCCAGGTTTCACAAGTGCCTGGCGAAACAGTGCTAGCGACGTCAGGACCAGTGTAATGGCACGCCACCTCATGCGCAGCATGGGTCTGCAATATGCAAAGACGCAGCAGCTGAGGTCAGTGCTGGAGCAGCCGTTGACTCATGTAACGCCCCTGAACAACCCACACGCTGGGGACTGCCGCAGCCGCGTCGGGTGCGATGTGGCAGCCCTAAGACTCTGAGAAGCGCACCCACGCAGCGCAAATGTTGACGAGAGAATTCCTCGACATGATCGTGCATGAACTCGTGCTGCACAAGCATCTTGTCCCTGTGCCTCTTCGGATACTGGGTCTGCACTTTTTTGATGCTCAGTGGCACCTGTGTGGAGGGCACAGGGCTAAGGCATGCTGATTGGTGCATGGCCCAGCTCCAATTTAATCTAGGCCGTTACTGACCTATGTATGCATTCCAGACCAGCCTGGATGCAAGTATACAGGCAAAGCCAGAGCATTGTACATGCCTCGGTGCACAGTGCAGCTTCAACGTGGCATTGCAGCCGACTGGGTCAAACAAAGGCTGGAAAGGTCCGTGCAAGGTGCAGAGCACCAAGGATCTCTGAAATCCTGCACATGATGCAATGCCGCACGAACTCGCCGATGCATTGCAAACAAGTTCGCAATCTACCAAGCGCGCACAATTCGGCTTTCAGCTACTCTTCATGTCGCCGGCTGAAGAGACTTTAACCAGGCCCAACATCAAGCCTTTGCGCCATGGGTGACCTGTGCAGTATGTTAATATTTCCGAACAATGCGACATCCGGACGGCTCAGCAATTACATGCCATCGTGCTGCGAAACACAAAACCCGAGTCTGCTACGCCCACATCAGGTCACCAGCAGCGTCCTGCGAGTTGCGATGGTGCTATAGAATGAAACTGACTTCGGAAGACATCGGAATGCATGAGAATGCATACGCGTTCGTCCTTTGGGGCGACCAGAAAAAGACCGGCATGTAGTGCCAAGCACAAACTCAGGTACAAAGATGATCCTCGGCGGGGAGAGCTTTCAAAGGCTCTGAGGGCGGCTTATGACCTCGCACAACATCCGTGCAAAATGCCGTGGCCCATGGTTGGACCAGAAGACGCGGAGGGTGAGACATGGGCAAATCATGAATAGCGCATGCACGGCCCCTGAAGCATGGAGAAAACGAGAAAACAGCAACACGCAATGGCTGCAGCAGTAAAGGGCTGCAAGTGGAAGCCGAACTCCGAGTTCGAATTGAATTGCTGAGCGCAGGAAGCTGCCATTGCATTTGTTGTCCGGCAGCTTGGCCATCTGATGTCTGCGGACCATACATGTACACAAATCCCGCCTGACTATCAGACTATGTGATTGATGGCTGATAGCACAAGATTCGCCAGGTTAAGCGGGCCCCAACAGCCTGGGCAGTTTGGGCCCACTTAACAGGCAGCTGGTTCAGGAATTTGTCCGGCAGATTCCAAGCACTACATGGTGTGACTCAGTCCTTACCTAGGGGACCCGCAGGTGTGAAGGTGTGCCGTGCAGAATACAGTGCATGGCGGCTAAGATGATGCAATCATTTTTGGACTGTGGCGTGGAAGGTCCGCTACCGTGTCACCTTACCATACCACGGGAAGAAAGCTGCATCCAAAGAGATCTCTCAAGACTCTATGAGTGAGATGGTGCCGTTGAGTGACTGCACACCGTCATCAAACACCATGCTCTGGCTCAGGCTCTAGCAACAGTTCCAAACTGGAATGCTTGCTTGGAGCACGGCTCATCAGGTTCTGCATGTGCTTCGCATCATTGGCCAGGAAGACCCAAAAAGGTCTGTGCCTTGACTTCCACAGCATGCACAGCTACCGGTAGCTGTGCTTGCATATGCCATCTGTGCAACGAGGGCCCATGCACACCGTCTGGAAGGTAGAGCTGGGCCTCAGGGTTTAGAAGTTTGGCAAGGGCAGATGCATGCATTTCTTAGATGCTTTTATGGTTGTTTCCGAAACTGCACACCACATGCCTGGAAATATGCCCACATTACACCACGTAAGCCAGTGGCCCATCTGCGGTACCTCTGTGGACAAAGCCTGCCGTTGAAAGTGGGATCTGATTCTCACGGCGTTGAGGCTACCAGCAGCAATATGCCTTCGCCACGAGACACGACACAAGCAGCCCCACAGCTTCCAAACTTGTCAGGGGCGCGAGAACCTTGACAAAGCCAGGATAAGGCGAGACCTGTAGCACTCAGCACCAGGGATCTGTCCATGGGTTGTGGAGACAAACAGCCGAAGACGACGCACCGCTGTAGGCAGCAGCGCTGGTCGATCAGATGCTGCGCCGCTCTCACGAAGAGGACTACTTGAAGCCAAGATGCTCATTGTTCAGCTCCACGCCTAAGTTCAATCCCCAATGGACATCGACCTCTAGGCCCTTCCAGTAACGGCTCCAGATTGGTAGAGCTAGCAGTCTAGTCTGATGTGTGTATTGTACTGCATGCAAGCGATACATATCATGTGTTGCTGTAGAACCTACGCACGACGATGACAAACGCCGAGTCGCACATTTGAATGAAGCTCTTCATCTTGACATCTGGCCTTGATTTGCAGAAACAGCTTTCTGGTGCTGGTTGTTTGATTATGGAGATGCGGTTAGAATTTGGACTCATGGGGTGCCGGCAAGCTGAACGGAACCTCGTCGAGGATGCGCTGTTTCGAGGCGCCTTGCCTTGGTTGAAACGGTGAAGCATAACCATCACCGATGCTCAGGAGACGGAAGTTCCCTAGGAAGCCAGCACGTACCACACCGCCGTGACCGGCACTCGGAAGTTCAAAGACCTGTTAACAAACGCTTCTCTCAAGCTCAACTGGTGACTTGACTGTGCATCCACGCCCATCCGGAAGACGCATCGAGATCTCAGCACAGGGCTGAAGGTGTCCATTCAGCACCACCTCCAAGGTCTTCACGTAGCGCCCCAGAAAGTCGAAGGCCTCCCAAACGCAAGCAAATCACTTCCTTGTCCTCCTGCCCGCTGTCAGCGACGGAACCGGGGACAGCAGGCCTGTCGATAGATTTGCCGCTTCTGCCAAGCTGCGCGCTCGCGCAGATAACTTAGGCCAGGAAGTGCAGTAGAACGTGCGTTCCGTGGCTGTTTTTCACCACGGGACTTTCAGAACTAGATCACAAGATGTTGTAGTTTCGGTTGGCATGCTCCCGCCAGCTGTGGGTCCGTGGCATCGTAAGTCGCCAGCTCTCGGCGAGTTCGATACTCGGCCTCAGAATCCACGAAGGGATCCTGCTCCTCGGGCAATGGCATGGCCTGACTCAGGTGACCCCCTCCAAGACTGGCGTGTGGAGCGGCAGCACGTGTGGACCCATCGCAGCAAAGCAGCTTCACTACGATCCCTTTGCTTTCCTATTCGCGCTGGACTTTACAGAAACAAGCTAGTGTCGGCTTTACTACCTAGGCGAGTGAAAAGATCCCATCGGGATGCTGGACACGTTGGATCAATTCAATTGCCGCGATAAGTGAAACCATCGAAATGGACTTCCTGAGCTCCGGGACCAGCTTCTGAGATCGCCACAGGCATGTCAACAAACTCCTTCTCAAAGTTCGACACATCACCCGCCCCCGAGACTTTGGGCTTGAAAGGTGGCGTCACCTGGCACTGGTACAGTGCATTCCAGTCCACCGAGGCGAAGAAGCCGTGCGCACGGACTTCCGCGCCGTCATGGGGGCCTCCGCCCAGCCGCGACTCAGGCTGACGTGTGAGGAGACCCTCAAGCAGGGACTTGGCGACAGGCGAGATGTGGGAGGGGTAGGACAGGTTGGCACGGCGGATGCGTTCGAAAAGGAGGTTGCGGTCCTGGGTGTAGAATGGGGGGAGACCCGTCTGCATCTCATATGCCAGAGCACCCAAGGAGTACCAGTCGACTGCCCTGCCGTGGCCGCGCTTGTCCAACAACTCTGGAGCCAAGTACTCCGGGGTGCCACACATCGTCCGAGCAGAGAAGTTGTCGGTGATACCCTCTTTGCTTAATCCAAAGTCCGTGAGCTTGGCATGGCCCTCGGCATCCAGAAGCACATTCTCTGGCTTCAAATCACGGAAGATGATGTTCAGGCTGTGCAAGTATTCCAGGGCCAACAGAATCTCGCTGATGTAAAACCTGACATTCTGCAGCAACAGCATTCGCTGTATAACAAATAGGCAAACATACATGCATGCATACTTAGATGGAGGCGTGCAGTCACAGACATACATGCGCACGTCCATACGTCCATGTGTGCATGCATAGATATACACACCAATACATACATACATACATACATACATACATACATACATACATACAAACAGCCAGCCAGCAGGCAGGCAAGCACGTAATTATGTGTATATATTTATATATACATATATATATGTATGTATGCATGTATGCATGTATGTATGTATGTATGTATGTGTACATGCATCTAAATGTAGATTGATGGTCTTGTGAACCCAACGTTGCGCAACTGGAAGCCCTTTTCCTAAACCGCGCCTTGTTCGTCCTTCTGAAAAACGTCCTGCGCGGCTCAGGTGGAAGAAGAGCTCTCCACCAGGACAGTAATCGAGAACCAAGTAGAGCCTGGGGTTGAGTCATGGTGATTCCAGAGGTGCTATGTACGAGTTTCTCATAGGAATATGGGTCCGACTGTCCAGTGGTGATAAAATCGCACTTCCCTAAACAGGCTCCTGCACTATTCCAGGCTGCTGACATGTCAGATATGCTGCATCTCTTTCGGACGTCGGAAATATCATGCTTCAACACAAGCACCCGGCTTGCTGAAAAGAAGCTTCTTGGGCGTCTGGAACGCGTAGTGAAGAGAGACGATGAAGGGATGATTGACATGCTCGAGAACGTTCCTCTCCGTCTTGGTGTGCTCGACCTGATTGCCTTAGAAGCTTCAGGCACTCCAAACGGCGGGATTTGCCACGGCAAGATGTAGAGAGCTTTGCGTGCGAGAGCATGATTTCAAATCGAGACACGATTCATGACATGTTCTTTGCGAAGCATTTTCATTGCAAAGACTTCCATGCTGGGCGAGTTCTTGCGCCGAACCAAGTACACCTTGCCATAGCTCCCCTTTCCGAGCACCCTCAGGCTCTCAAAATCATCGAGACTGGGCGCGGCCATGCTGAGCCCTTAGTCAAATGAAGAAAAGCGAGTCCAGCTGACGTGTCGATGCCTTTCCACAATTCAAACTCTGAGATGCTCACTTCTCGCCGATGAACGGCCAAAAGCTATCTTCTAAAGGACCCCACTCAACAAGTGAGGCCACTGAGAGTACCGGCTACGGCCTGAGATACAAAGCTTCAATCACAGCTTTGGACACGCAGCATGTGCATCTGACTCTGCAGTGCAGGCCACAAGCAACATGACAGATGAAATGAAACTGATGCACATGCACACGCCGAACGCGCGCCTCTTTCTTGAACTTGTGGCTGTGGGCCGAGAGCTCGTAAACAAGCTCGATGCTGGGCATTTTTCAACAAATGAACATCATCTGCCGGAACTGGGGACGGGGGGGGGGTGTGCTGCAAGTTCACTTCGAGCTACAAGGCGTTTACTCTTGGCCAGTACTTGGAGGTTCATGGGTAGTTATAAGTGGGATTATAAGTCCCCTGATATGGGTCATAACTATAGTTACCTTACTTATAACCCCACTTATAACTACCCCTAAACCCTAAATCCTGAAAACCCAATAGAACCCTTTAAAGGAACCCTTAAAGGAAGCCCATAAAGTACCTATCATGCACCTCCAAGTAGCGACTCTGAGTACCTCGCAGGCAGAAGCCCTCGGCAAAGAGGACGCCAAGCTGTTCGTCGTCCAGGTCCTGGCGTGGGCAAAGCCCCGCACTAGACTCAAGAAAGCCCTATAAGACTGATATGCACCTTCAGCCTAAGAAAGCTTCAGGTTTACATTCAAAGGCCAACTGTCCTCCAGGAATTCCGTTGCCAAGGCCTGGAATGCAGGGATGGGATACCATCATCATCATGTCATCAGTGTCGGTGCACCAATTCACATTCCTGATCTTGAGGCTTGTCCCAGTCTCTGCACATCGGGGTCCCGGCAGTGTTGCGGCTCACGGCAGCGAAAAGCTGGCAAGGAGTCGCGCAAAGAAGCTGGTACATGAATCTGTTCAATGGGTCCTGTGCATCCGAAACATTGAAACTTTGTGTGTTGAGACTCCTGGTCTTCCCCGATACGCTGTACAGTACGTGCTACTTCCCTGCTTCCTTGCCCAGGCCTCTGAAGGATCTGCCTGCGTCGGTGCGCCAAAGCAACTGTAGTTGGAGCTCGTGAAGAGCAAGAAACCGGCAAGCTCAGTACACTTCACGATTCGATGCGCTGGACAGAGATGCAAGTAACAGTGAAAACCTATCAGGATTCATGGCTGCTCGGTATTATCATTCTCGATCGGCTGTTCGTTCAAGCGGTCTCGTTGGGTTCTCGCGTGCCTTACCGGTCTCTTTCTTGATTCAGTCTCCAGTCGACTCTAAACCCCAAGAGCGTGGGCCTGTGGCAAAATCAAGGCGTGCAGATTGCCGTCCAATGGGATAGCAGCCAAGTTCTGCCGGGTCACCTTCGGGACAGCAGCAGGTCACGGTCGCGAAGATCACTAACGTCGATGACCCGGTTCTCAAATATCGCAAACAACATGTCGGGTCGGAGTTGCATTTGTAAGGTGGAGCAAGCAGCACCTTCCTTTTGTTCTCCTGGCTTTTGACTGCGCCGTGTCCCGGTTTTTCCACCGGTTCGTGGCAAGGGAGCATGGATTGCTCCGGAACGTCGTCCTTCGCGGTTGCATTCAATTGGCACTGGGATCTTTGTGACATTTGGGCTCTGGCTTGTGCCCGATTCTGGGAGCAAACTGGTTGGGGCTCACCGTGCACATGCGACAGGTCGCACCAGATATGTCGTTACCATGGTGAGCCAAAGCTTTCTTTGCTGCAGGCTCGCTTGGCTTGAGGTGTGTTCAGCTGCGACCTGTTCTCCCCTTTCTGTGCAGAGCCCACTCTGCTCGACCAGCTATGGCAAGAAGCCTCCGAGCGGTGAAACTCTCTTCCATATCAGCACGTAAAAAGCTGGTTGGCCTGCCCAACAGCTTTGAAAGGTTTTTGCTGCTGTCGCGTGGAGCGACAGTACGATTTGCCGATTTATCCAACCCAGAGTAATGTCGATGCCTTCGTTGATGAGTTTCTCCGATGGTCTCTGGTCGTCTAAAGCAAGAGTCTCTCGGTTGGCCATTGCAGGCACCGTTTGTAAACATTTACTTTGCGCCCGATGAAGGGGAAACGATCTCTGGATGCAAAACCGAGATCTGCCCAGCCGCACATCCAGCACCGGATGTGGACTGCAAAATCGCTTCAAAATTGGAGCATTAAGGCTGTGTGGTACAGCCACGAGCCGCAAAGAACCAACCTATGCAGGAGTGTAGAGATTTCTTTCTGCGTCTTATCAGGTGTAAGATGTCTACGACAAGCACTTCCTTCCACGAGAGTCTATGCTTCTTGGATGTCGTCGGCGGTTCATGTGACAGTCTATGCCACGCGCGGCTGTGATGTCTCGGCTCATGCAGCCGGTGTTATGGCATCCACCGTAAAGTGGATCAGGCCTCGGCACAAGGCGGTCTAGGGTTTAGGGTCTATAGGGTTTATAGGGTTTAGGGCAATTACTGGACATGGTGCAGCAAGCGCTGTAGCTGCGTTGCAACACGCTTTCACGATGGCACGCTACGCATCTGTGGCAGGCTGAGGGTGGCGGCTCCAAAGAGGCCATCGGGTGGCGAGCATCAAGTCCTGCGAACAGATTTGCCAGAACTTGCTTCCTGGAGTTCGCGACGGATTTGTGCTTAATTTGAAACTGAAGACAAAGTTGAACGAAGTAGAAGCCAGCTATTTCATCCCCAGGCAGTCCAAGTCTGCAGGGGTGCGGATCGCCTTCTTGACGGCCTGCAGATAGGATGATGACTGCATCAATGTCTCAGAGTGTTCTGAAGTCTCCAATCAGTAGTAGCTGCCTGCCTCCTGCAAGCCGTTCACCAGGTTCAATCTTTCCCTGAGAAGTGGCTTTGAAGCTCTGCGACAACGCTTTTCAGTTTGGGATGTGCGAGACTATGGCAGTCTCCACTTTTTTGAGGAGGGGCTGCCTCATGCCCGCCTCACGCCTGCGAATAGCCCATGAGTTTGGAGCATTCAGAGACGAGGGCTGCAGCTACGGCAGTTTCCACTACAATATCGATCTCCATCGCTCTTCGTTATTTCCGCTTTGCGCGGCATGCCCCCTGGGCATGCTGCGTCTGTGCATTGAGTAATCCCTTCACTGCATCTGGCCCGAGCAGGCGGTAAATTGGGGCCCGGCTGGACATTGCTTTGCACGGATGCCTGCGATTCGAACATCCGACATGAGAGGGATGCACCAAGTCCCATGACCGCAGCATATATAAGTAGCAAGGTAACTCTTGCCCGACCGGTTCCGGTTTACCGTTAGCATGCGAAGTACGAATGGATCATATGTCGACAAGATTCGACAAGTACAACACCGGTGCAGCAATAGCCTGAGCAATGTCAAAAGGCGATTTGACAAGCCCAGTCCCCCATGCGCTCACCTGGGTGGCCAGTGCTGTCAACGCTGCAAGGACGTCGGTCTCACCTGCAGGGAGCAAGTTCAGTGAACCATGCTTCCTGTGTCCAGGACGAGTGGATGGCTTCGGAAAGCACATTGCATACTGGCAAGGGCTCCCAACGCCTGGCCTGGCGTGGGATCCTCCAAATACCTGTGTTGGCTCTGAGCTCGTTAGCTGCAACTTCTATACACTAAGTGTACTATATACTGTCACTTCCAAACACGACAATGCAACACTATATTACCTGTCTGCTGAGGGACTTCAGGGTTGCATCGGCCATGGCAGCGAGGTCGTTAGAGGCCATGGCAGCTCGCATAGACTTGAAGTAAGCCGCACCTCACTTCAAACGTCGCTTCCGGCATCTGAACTTCGATTGCAAGGATGCTGAGGCGAAGACTGACCTTGTTTTCCAGACCATCAATGCCTTGGATCCGCACTTCTGGCCTTGAGCTAATGCAAGTCGCCAGTGCAGGCTGATGGCTGTCCTGGCTCACCAAGTCCTTCAGGAGCTCTGCCTGTCATTCCACGGTGAGGACTGAGGGCTCCTAGGCTGGGTGTCACGCTCCACCTTGCGAAGGCTCAGCTGCGCCATGATGCCTCAGATTTACACAAGAAAGCCGGGGCACTGCACCGGAGCAGATTCTCCGAGCTGCCGAAGATGGGCCACCCTGAGAGTGCCGTGGCAACCCAAGGAATGTCCAAAAGGACCGTGAGCAAAGGCGAGGCGAAGGCCTCCGAAAGCAAGAGAACAGAAGAGCTCTGAGCGGAGGCACGTCCTTTTGGCTTCTCTCCGCGCCTCTCCGGCTGTCTGCACTGTCTGAGCCACGCCCATGGGATCCGAGATGAGGCAGACCTGCCACAGTGCGGATGCGGGGAGTCGCAGCAGCGCTAAGCCCCAGCACAGAAACAGCTCAAACATGCCAGCAGAAGCTGAAAGAAGCTGTATGGCAATCTTTCCTCGTTTGGCCGGGTGGGCTGTGTGAGCGATTCCAATGCAAGAAGTGCCAGGTGCTGCCGCTTCGGGCTTTGCCGATGTGCCGTGACCCCATAAGGCATCCGACCGCCGGTACTGCACACATTATGTATATAGATAGATAGATAAATACATCGTATAAACATATAATATATGTTATGTATTGTGTTTTTATATAGGTCATATACAGTATATAGGGGTTTCGATCAAGAAGCCTGGGCCGCACTCGTTGGCAGAAAGGTTGTCGAAGCCACCGGCGGCCTGACTGTAGACTATCCAAGCCATCTGAGCAGTTCTCCAAATTAGGATCCGTTTTCAGGTCCCCAAAATAGCACGGCACCCTTATACAAGGTACCCCGAAAGGGACCCTAATTTAGCGGACCACCCATCTCGCTTGAGAGAGTCTGTGTCCAGCTCGCGGACTGTGGAAAGTTTTCTCCCGGCCTTGACTTGGGCGATGCCCTTGTCTACCGTGTCTTTCACTCTCTCGGCGGGAATCCTTAGAGCTTTGCAGTTCAGGGCGTGTGGGCTTCAAGTGCGGCCACTGACAGCCCAAGATTCGGATTGAACCTTGGCTGTGCTCCAACTTCATCAAGCTTCAGCTCTGACCGAGACCACGAAAAATACGGTGCAGGGAAATCAGCCTCTGCTAAACAGGCATTCTGCAGGATTCCGATCCCAGACCAGTAACACAGCACCTGGAGTCTCCTCGAGCAAGGCGCGGAATGATTTCTTCACCTTGCACGGTTGCCACAAACATCCGAAAACCATGCCGAATGCTGACATCGAGGCAACGATAACGGTAATTACCTTCTATAGGCGGGGCCTAATCGGAGAATGAAACCTCCGTCCGGGCTCTAGAGCTGACCTCCGTCCGGGCTCTAGAGCTGACAAGCGACGATAATGCAAATGATGCTGTTGTTGATTCCAGCACTTCTTCAAGCTTTTAAATTGTTCTGGAGCCGAGTCACGGATTGCCACACAGCAGCATGTGGGCCTCTCTGGCATTCCATGTCATCTGGGATTGCCAGCTGCGACCTTATAGCAGGTTGCTGCCCACAGGCCGAAAGACTGTGCTTAAGCAGCGCATGCATGCGGAGCTGCAACAGGCGGATTGAGGCATCGACCATGCTGGCCTCAGAGTGGCAAATAGAAGCCAACCCGCCAATACCTCGGTAGGTCGTGGTAGTAAACGTTCCATGAAGAAGCCTGGGCAATTGTTCTGTGATTTGGGCGTCACATTCCAGAACCCATGAAAACTCATCCCCGATGATCCCCCGCAAGAAGACTCGTTGCGATCAGGGTTCTCGCGCCATGGACCCTCAAAGGGCTGAGAGCCGCCGCTCACGGGACGAAACGAGCCGAGATGCTGCACCAAAAAATTTCCCTTGCCTTCTACCCTTTCTACCACTGCGTAGGGCCTGGATGTGAACAAGCAAACGACGGAGTTATTGCCTGTCGCGGATTGATGGCGACGGCACCGAGTGTGAAGTAGAGGTAAACAAACCTGAGCTGGAGCTTTGGCAGTCAAGGGAGCTGTAGGGCTCCTGGTCTGGCTCCGACTGCAAATGCATGCTGCAGAGAACGCCTGGCTGGGGATCACTTGCTGCATTATGTCATTGT
This sequence comes from Symbiodinium necroappetens, assembly GCA_905231915.1. Classification (NCBI taxonomy): domain Eukaryota; class Dinophyceae; order Suessiales; family Symbiodiniaceae; genus Symbiodinium; species Symbiodinium necroappetens. The sequence continues at coordinate 9,291 of CAJNJA010081918.1, read as the reverse complement.
GCTTGCGGACATGCTCGGCGCCCGCGTCCTCTCCGTCAACTGTCGCACCCAGGGACCGCACTCGATGCGCTGTCTGATGACCAGAGGGTCCCCACCTGCGGAGAGCAAAGCTGAACATGTCTCACTACATGCCGCTGTTTTTCTTGAAGCCTGTGTTCCCTTGACACCGCATAGGGCCATCAATCTTGGGCAGGGATCGGCATCGGCATCTGGGACACTGGCGCTGCAGAATGGTTTGATGGATCCGTGCATCCAGTCGCCCCTGACACACTCGGAGCCGACTAGGACAGCGCAGAGCGTTGCTGATCGGTGATCCCGGCTGTGTGCCGATTGCCACGGTGCCTCCATGAGGGAAAGCCTCGCAATTGTATGTCAATTGTATGTCAATCGCACTACCTGCCGGGCTCCGGGCAGCATGCGCAGCAGTTCTGCCTTGAGCTGGCGTACGGCCGATGGGTAAACGTCTCCTTCCTCAGTTGACGTTTGCTTCTGAGGCTGTGGGACTGAGAGCACCGCTTGTTTCACTCAGCTGTCGAAGCAGTCACAGGGCCGACTGCCCGCAAGCCTCACTATCTCCCTCCTACTGACCTACTGGTACATTCTAAATGTCGGCATATCAATGTGCAGATCCGGCGCGCTTAGGCGCGATCCTCAACCGCAACATTGGACCACACGTGCTGTACAGAAGTCTCGCGTACCACGCTGCAGATGTTGCTGCAGGCTACAGGTCTGACACGCTCACCTGTGCGTGGTGCCTGGAGAGGTGCACCTTCTTGGAGGGTGCCATGCAGAAGCTGGAACTTCGGAGATCCGCCGAGTGAACATAACAATACAAGGTTATGTCGAGCTCACAAGCTCTCCTGCAACTACGGCATTGTGATTAAAGCGGCAGACCTTCTGAGAGATTACCCAGCATCAGTTGACGCGGGCGACTTGATTTGGCGATATGGCGCCCATGTGCCGCAAGTTGGGTCCATGACTCTGGCGGCCAGTGTCGAAGTAGTTATTCCTGGTGAAGTTGCTGCTTCCTGACAGTCAACTGACAGGCGTGCTTTCTCGGCTGCTCCACCCGAATTTGCCTCTACTCTTCCTGTGCTTTGTTGGGCATGGAAGCCTTGCCATTGCAGTTTAGCATCGATAGAAGCGATCCATCGTCAAACCGGGGAACCCATCCTCAGCTCACTCTCGGCAGTCCGCTGCAATCCGCTGCACAGCACAGCACCCTGGAGTTTCCCGATTGCTGCCAATGAGCACGCCACGTGCCCGTGAATCCGCCGGTTACCAGGAAGTTCCTGCCGAGCGAGCATGACGGCCCTGAGGACTCTGACTGCTGGCAGCAAAACGCGCAAGACTTTCGATGAATGGACGACAGTGCAGGCGATGGCAGGTCTTCAGTCGCAGACACCTAGGTCCTACCATGTCCTACCCCCGACAACGGCCGTGCTTAAGATGAGCATTTGGATTTGCGTGATAGGGAAATACAAGGGGCCGAAGTAGCTACCGGGTGACTCGAACTTCAGCCCCGCACAGTAAATCCTACTGCGATCCCTGCCTGGCAGTGCCAGGCCTGTCGTGCTCGAAGGTGGACTGCCCAGCTGCTGGGCGCCGCCAGTCCCAAGGAGGAGTGGCCCTGCTCGGGGGCCGGCGAAGGCTTGCCCAGAACAGGGCTTCGACAACTAGCAGCGAGGTTTGTATTGCATAAAGTACGTATGTGTATGTGTGTATGTATGCCTGCTGTTTTCTGTTGAAAGACAGGGAAACAACTGTGTGTTAGCATGTATGCTGCATGCAGGGTGCATATACAAATGCACAGAGCATTCCGCGATGATGTTCAAGAGTGGCACACGTGATGAAGGTAAGCGTCCCGCTTGCCTGTGATGAGTCCACGTCTGGCAGACGGGCCAGCATGGGATGCGCTCTACAGACGAATGCCTGTGACGAGTTGCTCGATCATGCCCTGAGCTTTGGCACAACTCCGTCACACACCAAAGTCAAGCTGGCCACAGCACATGAGTGCAACCGAAGTGGCGATGTGCAGAAAGGTGAGGCAAGCCCTCCTCGAGTCTTCAAGTAATTGCTGCTATTGGCAATCCACTGTCTCTTTCAAGAACCGATGTGCAACATGCATGAGTAGCTTAGCCCCGTGTTCGAGTCCAAGTCGCTCGCAATGCCCCCTGCGAGTAACTGCTTCGCAGACTTTCGCGTGCGCAGTCTGTCCTGCCCGGAAGGAGGGCAGCTCGAAGTAGAAGGGAGAAGCAGTCAGCCGTTTACCAACCTTTAGCTTGAACTGGTAAGCCCATATAAGGGTGCTCTTTCAACAGTCAGAGGGAGGGAGGGAGAGTCCGACTTCCGTGAGCATGTTCTCTGCAACCAATACCTCTGACTCTGACTGCCCATGGATCTTCCATGCAATCACCCACGACCCCCATGCCCACCACGAGGAGCTTGTAACGCTGCACTCGCCAGGTGAACGCGGGCGTCCTGTCGATCAGCATGCGAGCCCCACGAATCTGTTGTTTAGTACGACAAACCGTTCTTACAAATGGCCAACCTTCAGGGACCGAACTCTGCTTGCCATTGAGGTTCGTCGCCGCGGCTCAGCACGACCATGTGCTTCCATGGCTCATCTACTCAATTCTACTTCCAATGCCACGACGGGCTTTCGACTCTCACACTCGCACAAGGCTACCCCTCGCTTTAGTTCTTACACAAGTTCTTGAGATGTTGATGACCACCCAAGCCGTTGGTCAGGTCTGATGGTTGCAGGCTGTGGGCCCGTAAAACAGCTGTACTTTCACATCTGGCAATGAGCCGGTCTTGCGAAAGGTATTCGCAGTATGCCCGGTGTGCTGATGTCAACGAGCAGTGCGTGTACCGTCAACAAAACCTGGTAGAGACCAGAAGGCAGAAGGCGCAGAACCCTGGTGAGCCCCGCACAGACTTCTGCAACTGCTGGAAATTCACCATCAGCAGCTTGAACCTCCAAACGCATGAGCTCCGACATGCGACACGGACGTATCCAAAGTCCAGAGGAACGGACACCAACTCGATGAGGCCCATGTTGCTCAGGAACTCCTGGCCGGAAGCCATCACAGCTCTCGACACTCTGTGCTCACTTGATGATTTTCTTGTCCTGGTTGCGCGGATTCGGGCCTCAGTGGATGTCCAAGCAGTGCGTGATTGACTCTTCTCATCTGTTCCGACCAGCTCGAGTCCGGGACCCTGTGCCAACTCTGTCAGGAGCACCACCACAAACTTCACCTTAAGTCCATGCGTAGTGAACTGAGACCATCTGTTCCACCTAGTAGTCTCGTAAATTCTGGGATTTGCCGTCCAACTTAAGCCCATCTAGCATGCAATGCTTCCATGAGTGAGTGTGCGACCGAAGCCGGCTGGGTTGCCATATGGAAATGGAAAAGACTCTCAATGCTCAGGGCCCGGCGCACTTCAGCTCACTCAACGAAGAATAGTTGGTCTGAGCGGGAAGCACGACTCTTCTACATGCGTCACCACATCTGATAGCCCTAGCAGCCTAGCAGCCCCTAAAGTAAGAGACTGCATCAAAGAGCAGCACCGACTGTGCGCCGGGCGCCCTGGGCATCCTTGCACATCCTGGTCAGCCTGAGACTTCGCGTCGGAAGCTCTGGCCGTCTGGCCGCAGTCGCTGCAAAGGCCCGCGCAGCCAGCAACAGAGGCCCGGGACCTGAAGGTGCTGTCTGCAGATGTGCATACAAATTGCAATACACAGACGTCTACATATTATAGCCTTTTGTCTTTTGTCTTGTGGAGTCTAGAGTGTTCATGTCTTGCGCTTCTGCGCATGCAGGGACATCGTGGTTTGGCGCAATGCACCGTAGCAGGTTCAGTGCATTCACTGTGGCCAGAAGGCTTGAAGTTGCTGCTGCCTCCTGCATGCTTCGACCCTGCACTCCTTTGACATTAGAAGGTGCATTGAATGATAGGCTTCCCGGCGTTAAACGAGCGCACGTTGCCCTCTTGCGAATACAGGTAGTCCTGCGATGCGAAAGACGATGTCGGCCCGCAAGCAAGGTTGCAGCATGCTTTCCTGCCTTACCTTGCTCAGGCTCAGCACGGGCAAACTTGCACATCAAGCTGCTGCTATCAAGCGACGAGAAGACAGTGTCCTGCATTGACTTGAACTGGCCCTCGACCAGCATTCTCACAGCCTCGGGAAGATCCCTAAGCTTCCAAAGTCTTCCAAAGCTCATGCAGGTCATCCTCCACAAGGAGAGCAGGCCGGGCCTGTATGGCATCAACTGCCTCAACCAGGCCAAGAGACTAGATTGCTTGCGGCTTGTGATGGACACGTTCGAAACACTCGTCAGCTTCTTTTTTGACTGTGTGACCGAGCCTGCTCCAGCAAGTCGTCGTACCTGGGCCCAGGAAGCTAGTATGAGGGAAGGTGGTCAGATTTTTTGGCTAGGTCATGCCCAGGTGATGCACAATGTGAGGTCTGCACTGAGCATGCGAAGCCACGACACATGGCTTTGGCATTGTGTTGGGTTTGGGAAGGGATGGTCGTGTATCATCCGAGGGCTCGGCTCGCGTAGACGTGCCTGCTACTCATGAGCTACGTGATTCGTTCCGTCCATCTGGAGCACATGTCGGCCGCTGCACAGTGCAAAAAACGGCCTTCTCTTGGGATGTCAGGACTGGCAGTGTCCGGAAGCCGTGCACAAACCTCTGGCAGTGTCACAGGACTCGTCAACATTCCGTAGCAGCACATGAAGCTTGAGCAAGCAAGCTAAATTCAGTCATGTGTGTAATCGTGGATACAGTACCCGCTGCATCTTGTCGCCCCGCGCTGCAGGCTTGCGGGAAGGCAAATGTTGGAAGGATGTCTTGCAGCTTGGGAAAGGTATTGTAGCTAGGCCAAGCACTTCGCTGCCCGGCCGGCTGTTGACAGAATCTGGCATTGAGCTCTCCAGATCAGGATGCCCATTCTGCACATGTCTTTGTTTCGCAGGACCTCGTGGAAGGACTCCCACATGCCCGTGTCATCATCGCTAGAAGACATGGCGTCGTGCAGGCCGAATTGGACCACCTTCCACAGCAGTCATCCGCCAACCAGGGCTACGAGATGCTGCGAAGGGGCCTTGTTGACCTTCGCCTCTCCATCAGGTCCGCGGCTTTGCAAGAGCTCCTCAGAGGATGGCACATCATATCAAGGCACAAACAAGCCCACCGGACCGTTGGCTGGTGTAAAGTCAAGACGATGTTGAAGATGTAGACAGTGCTACGGGAGCAGGGAGCACGATGAATGACATCCCGTCTGCGTGAACAAAGCTCAATCGAGGAGCTCCAAGCACGTGCCACGCGAGCCGTTGAACCTCGCAGAGGTTGCCGTGTGCTGCTGCTTGCCAGAGCATGGACATATGGACTCGCCAGGAAATGCTGGAGCCGGCGCATCTTGCACAGCGTGGCTGTTGAGCACCTGAGTGTAGAGCAGTGTCAGGCTGCAGCAGGCTCAGATAGACTCAGATACCGATGTAAGCATACGCACAGGGTGGAAGACGAAATCTCAAAATTGTGCACCATCTGTGTCCGTTCGGGACTAGGGGCTCTGGCAAGCATGTGCTCAGATCAACTGAGTGGGACCCACGGCACTAGGAGGCTTTTGGCAAGCATGTGCTAATTGAACCCCACAAAGACTGGGACCCGCAGCACTCGAACCTCCGACAAGCATGTGCTTAGCTGCTAATCACGGCATGCTCCAGGTTCATGCGGCATAGACTTTTATTTTGGACGGCGGAATGAAGGGACCCTGAAATACTTGCAACTGTAGTCAATCCAAGGCCATCACTTTCACTAGAAGCTTTCCCACGCCAGCCTTCGACAATTCCACCTTGAGCGGGACTTACCCACACTTGAGTTTGCATACTTAGTTGGAAGCTTGAAAGCAGCTTTTCGCTGTTTGCTTTCCTCGTTTCCATATTCAAGACGAAGGGTGGTAGGCAGGTGCAATATTACTTCCGCAACTAGACTCGAGTTCGAAATTGAACAACCGTCCGAGCACTACCGTCCAACACTGCCATCAGTCTGAAACAGCAGCACCCCACCTGGATGTATGTCAACTGCTGCGTGTCCTCCTTCTTTGCATCCTGTTGCTGGGCCTGTGTGTACAAGCTGGGATGCACTTACAGTGGGCACTGGCTTGATCGAAAAAGACGTCCATCATCAGCTGAGTTCCCGGCCATGCCGATCATTGCAAGGAAGACCCTGCATGCCGTCATGAATCGCTGTTCTTTCTTCAGGAAACCAGTCCGCTATTGCCGGGAAGTATCTGGATCTCAGATTCAGGTCCCAATAGTTGCCAAGTTTACACATGCCGGGGTCCTGCTTTGACAGTATCCAGAATCCATTCTGAGTTGATCTGAACCCTTGAGAGGTTTCTTCATCTTGCAGCGGGCTGTGGCTGTTGAGCAAGGGCCGCCTCATGGTGCGTCGAAGACTGGGAAGGTCCGTCAAGTTGGCCTCGCCTCGACTTCTGAGGTCCATGTTTGGTCTGTCTTGTTGGGAGATGTTTTGGTGTTGCGGTCTCGACCGTCACACGCGGCACAGCCAGGCTACGATACACATACTGTTCTCACAGGCATAACTACCCGGAGCCGAGACGAGGCATCGGGCTGCCAAACCCCAGCGTTCGTTGGCTGAGCGTCTTGGCAATGTTGCACTAGCCGGTGAATGCAGTCCTGCACCTCAGGGGCCAAATGCGGCAAAGCAACTCCCCGAGAGAAACAGAAGCTTGCAGGGCGCCCTTCAAAAACGCAATCGTTCACCCAAGTTCACCCACTCGTAAACAGTGAGGTTTCAGACCTGGTGCAGCCCTGTGCGGCACTGGCAAGCTGTGCCGAGGCGCAGTGATGGCATGCCTGCGGAAGTCCATCTCAGTCCTTATGGCTGAATGCCATCCAGCACAACACACCTTACTTCAAATTCCTCGCTCTGTGTGCCCCCGCTCGCTCTGTGCGCCCCGCTCAGATGAGAGATTCTTCAGGTAAGGAGGATATTCAGGATCTGTCTCCTCGTAGATGGTCAGGAATGCCTGCGATTGCTGCAGACCGCAAGACATGGCGACCCGACCCCCAACCTAAGCAGCCTAAACCCAATCTAGTTCATTACTATACTGTACTACTATATTATACTATACTTTACTATACTATACTATACTACACTATAATATAATGTACGATACTATATTATACTACGCTATACTATGTTTTACTATGAGGGCATCCGGCACATGTGTCGGCCTGGCCGAGAAGATGGCTTTGCTGCTGCAACCGCTCCTCGACTTCGCTCGTTTAACACAGTTCTGCGTGACTTTCATGAAGCCACCTAAACTCCTAAAGAGTGGAGCCGTGGCATCCTCCTGGTGTTAGGGGAAGTTCAGGTTTTTTTATGAACAGTATGACCAAGTTTCTTGTGCTTGCTTGAGGTGTGTATACATGAGGTTCGACAGCCCACCAGAAAGGCTTAGATCACCGAAAGACTGCTACTCCGTGCCGAAAATCCTACGGGAATGACTGATGCCGCTTATCGTCAAATGCAGTCCACGGCCTGAGCCGTTGCCTTGCACGTGAGGCGCTTTTTGCGAGCAAGAACGACAAATAACACGAGTGTGTGTCCGCTGACAACATAGCAAGTCAAGCGTTGCAGAAATGGTGGCAGTCCTGACAGCGTGGATCTTGCCGCAATGCCTGGATCAGTCGATGCCAAAGCTCCTGGCATCAAGCCACACTGCTGGCAGAGTACCGGGCCCAATGTGGACAGTCCAATCAAAGCAACACTGTCAGCCCAACTCACTCTGACGATCTGCCTGGTCGGGAGAGCTCACCTCAAGTGCCTTCCGGGTTGAGCTACGGGCACAACGCACATCTGCAGCTCGCCACTGTGATTGCAGTGCATCTCATCGCGATCCGACTGGCCATATTTTGGCACGCCTTGGTGTCAGCACGGCTCTCCTTGTTCACCTCCTGGAGAGTGGCGGCGTCGGCCTGTGGACTATACCATGTCCGAATTGAAATATGACGAAATGGCAAAAAAACCTGTGCACTGCTGCAGCTGCAGCATCAGCTTACCTGGCCTTGCCCTCCACTGCTGTCATGACGCGGTATGCTGCGACAGAGAGAAGCTCCACGCTGCCGGAAGGAAGTCGGGCTCGGAAACTGGGCGGGTGGCTTTGGGCATGCAAAGTTGTTGCCCTACATAGACGAAGTCCCGGATCCGTCCAGGGCTGTGTAGTTGTAGTCTCTGAGTTGTGGACGCCGCGCTCCGTTCCAGCACTTGAAAGCCTTGGCTTTCAAACGCAGCAGGAGGGTTGCTCCAGAATTCGCGAATGAATTGTCAGTCTAAGGCGCGCTTGAGGTACTTCCGGCCGAGAAGTTGCAGTTGCTCGCCTGCAAAATCAACCAACAGACTGGCGGGCATGACAAGGAGCAAGCCTGTCTGACCCGAAGAGATGCTCGATCGCGTGAACATTGTTCGCACTTTGAGTTGAAATGCGTTAAGCGGCACAAAATCGCCTGCAGTTTCGTCCTTGTTGATGCAGGCCTGGAAAGGCCTGAGAGCCATGGGCGTGGTCAGACTGACTCAAACGCAAGATGGCCATGGGATGAGCTGCGCCGGAGCCCGGGGCCCGTTAAAGAAGGAGTCGATGCAGCTCAGAATCGCAGCCAAGTACTCCTCTTTCTCCTGCAGAGGGGTGGCCAGCTGATTCAGAAGGGAGGCAGCCAACTGCTTGTAAAAGTCATTGCCGCGATGCTTCTGCAACGTATCATGTGGCCATGTCTGACATTGTGGAAGTGGCAGGATCCCATTTTCTGGGGCTCAGCCTTTGCCATAGTCGTACTCTTGTCTTCTCTTGGGGTCGCTGAGGACCTCGTATGCCTCTTGGATGGCTTTGAAACGAGCCTCAGCTGACTTCTTCAGTACCTGGCACGCTCATCGGTCGTCTCCCATAAGGCTATAGTGAGTTGTTTGGTAGAAGAACTTTCGAGCCAGGGCTTTGCGCCTGCACATTGGATCCAGGGTTTCAAACCACCCCAAGGGTTTCAAACCACCCCATGCACCACCGCCACCGCCACCACCACCGCCACCACCACCGCCACCCCCACCACCACCACCACCACCGTCACCCCCGCCACCCCCGCCACCGCCACCGCCGCCGCCGCCGCCGCCACCGCCACCGCCACCACCACCACCACCACCACCACCACCAATACCACCAACACCACCAGTGCCACCAATACCACCAATACCACCATCACC
>CAJNJA010081896.1:600-20500 GCA_905231915.1 Symbiodinium necroappetens | reverse complement strand
AATATGTTGTCAAAATCTGTCTTTATTTGTCTAATCTGTGTCCTTATGTGTCTTTATTTGTCTTTTTTTGTCTTTTGTTTGTCAAAATTTGGCTGGGCCGGCCCAAAAACTTACTTGATTCTAAGTCCCTTGAATCTAGGTCGCCGCAACCGGTCAATGATTTAGCGTGTACTCGAGTGCCACTACCGACGTTCGCGGGCGAGTGGTTGTATGCCTGTGTGCATGAATTTGTATATATGTATGCACGCAGGCATGCATGCATGCGTGGAGGTGTGTATGTGTATGTGCACACATAACTATGTAAGTAAGTATGTATGCATGCATGATGTCTGTGTGTAACCCTCTGTGTGTATGCATGTGCGTGTGTGTGTGTGTCTCAACAGAAGTATCAGACATACAAAACATGCAAGCCTAGATCCCCCAAACAATGAAAAAGCACCACAACGGCCATGGCGGACCACTGGGACTACAAGGACCACCATGACGACCACTAGGACCACGACAGGCGCATCAGACCAAGAGGATGTCAGTGAGCCACTACGGTCACTAGGGCACCCCAGCACCCGACCCAGAGAGCACCAGGAGATGACCCGAAAACCCCAGCGCACCACCAGGACAATTCAAAAGCACGGCGCTTATGCCCCCGATATACGGCAGTTTTCACGGTTTCGAGGACAAAGAGTGCGGTTTGCAACAAGTCTGGGCCCGTGTCCATCACGATGTACAGAGTAGGTCATGAGTACCTTGTCCGCGCCGCGATACTAACCAGTTCTCTTGATTCTTGAACCCCAGAGTGTGCACCGCAGTGGCATAAGCAAAAATGCACGTCTAAGAATGCTCATGTATTTACAAATACGATTAAAACTGATTATATGCAAGTACATACACGTAAACCAGACGTAGCTTGTCAAAACATGAACAAGAATAGGCAGCTGTAGACAAGTTAACCTGAACGGCTGTAGCTTGAGGTAAACAGACAGATAAACAACCCAAGCAACTACATTCCATCCATGGGTGTGTATGTATGTATGTATATATATATATACACACGCACACAGCCCAGCCACGTGTTCGCATGCCTGGGTATGCATGTTTGTGTATATAAACACATGAGGCAAATGACTATATTATAACGTTATATATATATATTTTTATTTATTTATATATATATATATTTATTTATATGTATGCTATATGCTCATACATGTATATCTGGCTGTAAATGCACATGGGCGCGTTGGGAGGGTCGCTAAAGTCGCTGTGTATGCAAGTTCTAGATACATGTTTGTCTGCAGATGTGCATACATGTGCTGGTACGTGTACATATATAGGTAAGTGTTACGTATTTGTGTATACATACCTGTAGCATTCTGTAGCGGTGCGGCCTCCCACAAAGCTTAGCCGCCTAGCCAAAATTATCTCGGTCCTTCAGGAAACCCTAGACACTTGTGACATTCTGTTCTGAAGTATACGACTTGCTACGTGGTGGTTGTGAGCGTCTAGGTGTTCCCCCAAAAACACCTAATCCCGAAGATAGCTGTAGAAATCAAGCTGGACTAGGGTATTCAGTCCTTGTGAATACCATGACTATTATGATTAATGTCACTACCATCTCGGCTTCATGATACGATGGTATCACCATTCAATAGACTATGATGAACACTATGCACATTTTATCACAGTATTATACTTCTGAATATTGAAGCTCACAAAATTTAAAAGCAGTTGTATTTCGGGTGTGACCAAGGATTGTTGAACTCAAGTCCTAAACCCTCTACAACCCGCAAGTCCTAAGCCCGAGCAGAAGAATTCATGAATTTAGGGCTAAGGTTGGCTCCCTCCCTCTGCCCTTTTACACCTGCGTATGCCAGGAACCGAGGCGCTGAGCCCCGGGCGGCTGGTGTGCGGCCTCGAGGCTCGCAGCCAAGCGCCGGAAGCGTTGGCACGCAGCCGGGGACATGCCCAGCTTCCTTGGGCTCTGTGTTGGTTTACCCTACTTTATAAGGGTTGGAAGGTTAAGTGGTTTTAGCGTTTTGGTTTAGGTTGTGGTACTATCGGGTCTGGTTGCTGCTGCGCATGCATACATACATACATACATATAGACATATAGACAAGCATACATGTACGTACAAACAGACGGAGAAAGATAGATAGATAGGTAGGTAGGTGGGTGGGTGGGTAGGTAGGTAGGTAGGTAGGTAGGTAGGTAGCTAGCTAGCTAGAGAGATAGGATAGTACATGAACAGATAGATAGACATGGATAGACAGATACCTGGACAGATAGATACACTGGTAGCTAGATAGCTAGGACCGCCCATATGTACACAGGCTGGTAGATACAGGAAGTGGGTAAATAAGCAAGCATGCATCTATGCAGGCATGCATGCACGCATGCATTATTGTTTGTATGCATACATGCATGTATGCCTGTGTGCATGTATGCGTGCATGCATGACGGCATGAATGGGTGTATGAATGCATGTATGTGTATATATATATATATGTACGTAGGTATGTATGTATGCATGCATGCAAGTATGCAAGTATGCAAGTATGCATGCACGCATGCACGCATGCATGCATGTGTGCATGTATGTATGTATGTATGTATGTATGTATATGTATGTCTGTGAGTGTATGCATGTATGTAGTAGGGACTTAAGAATGTATGTATGTATGTATGTATGTATGTATGTATGTATGTAATGTAATGTAATGTAATGTAATGTAATGTAATGTAATGTAATGTAACGTATGTATGTATGTATGTATGTATATATGTGCATGAGTAAGTAAGTATGTATGTCGGTATGTAAGTAAGTACGTATGTCTGTATGTGTGTACGTGTATGTGTGTTTGAGCGTTTGGGCGTGTGCATTTATGTCTGTGTATCTGCATCTGCACCTGTACCTGTATCTGTACATGTGAGGATGTGTACGTATTTGTATATGCATATGGCTATGTACATGTGTACTTACCCATCTGGCTGTAGTTGCTGCGGCTTCCTACTACATGGCATGGTTTTCTGTCAATTTGTTTGACTGTGTTTTTTCAAACGAGGTTTAAGTTCGCTAGAAGCTTTAAGATTTTTCACGTTTAACGGCTTGGCTTGGGCTGGCTTGTGGACAGTCACGCCTCCGAAAACCTCCAAGCTCTGGAAAAGACTACAGTGTGGACTGCTTTTGGATAGGTGGCAGTCTAATGCGTGTTTTTTTGCTTATGCAGTGTTTATAAATTTTCGGACGAAATTCTCAATGCAGGTTGTTTTAGCCCGGCGGATTTTTTTCTGCTAATCTAATGGTGAGTCTTAAATTAGTGAGCAAGAACCTAAACCACCAACACCAAAATCCTTTAGGGTACCCTTAAAGGAGCCTTAAACCCTACTCCCCCAACCTTAAACCCCAATGTAGTAGATACCTTCTTGGGGATCCCGCCAAACAGCTCCAGGTACCTCTAAATCCTCGTACTGCACAAGCGCCGTACTATGGTAGTACCACTGTACGATTACTTTATAATTACTGTCCTACTACTGTACTATTGTACTCCTTACCGTCTTACTGCTTTACCAGGCCTCACACTTGGTCGACTGTGGAGGGGAGTGTGGGTTGGAGGAATAAGTCTGCAAAGTGGAGGGTTTGTGGTCTTGGTAGCTACCTTGGAGTGATTATCTTGGAGTGATTGGGGTTTGGTTTCGAGGTTTTGGCAAAACAGTAAAGGGGCTGCTATGGTGTGGGTTAAGGCGGCTTGGAATGAAAATGCATGGCGGTGCTGTTGCAATTGCTTGTGGTGCTGTTATTGGCTGTAGGGCCGCCTACCGCACTGGCCATCAGTGATGCTATCGCATTGATGGTATGGCTGGTGGAAATGATGCGCGGAAGAATGTCTCGTGCAGTAACGTCCTAATATCTGCGTCCTTACCCTGAACTCGGAAGGACAAATAATCGCGGCCCAGCATCTTGTTAATGGCATCGAAAAGGTGAGCAACGTCTTGATCGGAGAGAAACGCGGCGCAGTGCCGAATCATATCCTCAGCTCAGCTGCGATCCCTCAACCGCCTGAACCATAAACCCTGAACCTATTGGGTGGTTCTCTAAATCATTAAGGTCCCTTTGGGGACGATAGGTATTCCTGCCACTGCGAATATAAGATCTGTCTTCCCTCCCTGCAAACTGTGTCTTTGAATCCGGAGGAGAAGCTTTGCAGTCTGCAGGCCTTTAGTAGAGATCAAGCACTCTAGGAGAGATTGTGGCATGATCTGTACCGGATCTTTGCATGGGCGGTTGCCAGGCATTCCTTTTCAAAATGGCAGTCCCAGCACACTCTGGGCCTGATAAACTCCAGCGGATGCAGCAAAATACGAAGTACCGAAGCTCCGGTAAAGGAGCCGAGCTGCGGGCTCTGGAGTCGACGTGGGGAACTCAAACATGTCGGAAGTCTTTGTGCCCACTGCTTCAGGGTTTAGTTTCAGGGTTTTCGTGTGTAATTACGGTTCTAGGGGGGACCCATAGCCATAGGCCAAGCAGCCGCCACCCCCTCCTGGCCAAACAACATGCGGCTCGGGTTTAGAGGTTAGACTAATCCGACTCTCTACCTAGAGGATCATACCCTATCCGAGTTCTCAGGGTAGAATTCCGTGATACAAAAATTTAGGTGTCCTAGAACAACAGGGGCTGGGTATGACCCTACAGGTGGCTGGAATGGGCCTTCCGACCGGACGCCTGCGGCAGGTTTAGGGTTTAGGGCGAGCGTGGTGCCGGAGGCCAATCTTTGGCCAAACCATCCGTCCTTCGACCCTTGAGCTTGTCTAATACCTGCTACTGTACTATCTGATCTTACCTGATACTGCAGTGTAGTATAGTATCCTCTTCCACTCGGTTATACTGTATATACTGTGATATATTATGTTATATTAAATATTATTGTATTGTATTGTGTCGTCTTATTAAATATCATGTTGTATTATTTGCAGTTATTCCTTTCATCCAGTACCTCTTGCATCAGATTACAGAACACATCAGCCCCTACAATGCCATCAGAAAAGGCCTGAAACACAGCCATGCAGTATGCAGCCACACATGGACCTGGCTACTTCTCTTTCTAAGACAACACCCGGAACCCACGTCCTTCGTAGCCTCGAAGCCAAAATGGGGAAGAACAAGCTTCTGTACCTGTCCGGGCGTCGGGATTGATGTTGCTTTACGGCCTAGGGCCTCAGACTTTGGGGAGTTTAGGGGATGACTCAAGGCGGCAGGAGTAAGCTTGGAAGAACTTTTCCTAATCCACCATGTCGACTTGCCGTTTTCGGAAAGCCGCATCGGTGGTTAAGTTTTGAGGTCACCCCCCCGGTGTCAGAGTGCAGAGGGTGGGTCGGCCCCAACCTTAAGGACGAAATGACCCTTAAAAGTAGGGGCCCTATATCCTTATACTATGGAGTTCCTATATGGTATATGAACCTTAAATACCATTTTCGGTATACTATGAATTCCTATATGGTAATATGAACCTTAAACCCTTTTAGGGTTCATTCATGTCCTTAAGGAAGAGACTCACTGTCGAAGCTGCGCCATTCCAGTGGCCTGCATCGCCAGCTCGGCGCGACCGGCGAGGTGGTAGTAGCCATCCTTGCTCTGAGCACTAGACCCTATAAGCCTTTAAACCGTCGAGGTTTAGGGTTTAGGGTTGCCTTAAAACTGTCCCCAAAAAAACCCTCTGAAATTGCTGCAGGGCTCTGCCGAAAAGGATTCTGCTTTCAGGCTTAGGGTGTACCTTTGGAAGGCTTTTTATCGTCACAACATGTAGCCAGACTTAGAACCCCTGAAGAACGACAGCGTTGTGGGGTTCCTAGGTAGGGCTGATGGAGGTTGCGCTTGCGGCCCTTCGAATCCACCTGCAACAAAGTGTCCCCGATGCCTGAGGTAGAGTTTCAGTTGACAGAGTTAGTCTGAATCGTAGAGTTTCAGCTGACAGAGTTAGTCTGAATCGGACATTCAGACGAACTCGGGGCCGGCATCACAGGGCTTTGCTTGGGTTCTGTGGTGAACTTTCGAAGAAGCTCAGTGCATTTTGAAGGGGGGTGGGAAACCAGCAAGTCCCTTGACCTGATACCTCCTTAACGAAGGGATCATGCAGGCCACAAAAAGTTTGTCAGGCTCCGATACTATTATTGGCTCCAATGTGGCACGAGAGTTCATAGTAGCGATTTAGGGTTCACCTATAGTCTCCATTGTAGTTCCTTTTTGGGGGGGTTACCTGATAGGAACCGAAGTATAGAACTGGTTAAACCAAAAAACGGAGCTACAATGGAGACTACAGGCAGAGTTCAAGAGTACGAGTACGAGAAAACCACGAAGTCACGTAGCAGTTGGAGGATTCCTCGCTTTGGCATCGCGGCGATTCGGTCGCTCAAAAAAGGGCTTCGTCTTGTGGTTACAAGCTGGGCGGCTGCTCCTGGAGCCTTGGGAGAGGTCAGGATGCACCTTACAGGGTTTAGGGTTTAGGGTTGTCGTAATGTAGAGCACCGGCCGAAACACATCCCTACGAGTAGTTAAGATCATGAGGCAGGGTGCGGGATCTGTGCGACCGCAGCGAGGGGCATCGGCACGCCGCTGCAGCTGTTGGATGGACTCCTGCAAGAAGCTCTTTCTTGTGAGGGGCCTGGGACTGGGACCTGTACTTACGAACCGTGCTCAGGCGCCGGAACTTGGGCTGGCTTTCTGGGACACGCGGCCGCACGGATCCTTCGCAAATCGTATAAGACCTGATCGCCAAACAAGCGCCGTGCACGCCTAACCTAACCAATTCTCTTCACTGAACGTCAAGGCCCCATAGTGTGTAATACAGGGGCCTTAACCAATAATTAGACTAGGTTTTGGAGGTATAGTATCTTAGACTTGTAATAAGGAACCCCAAAATAGCATAGGTACTTACATTAAGGCTCCTGTAATTACACACTTTAGGGGAAATCAGCCCGAAACTCTGACATCCAAGCCTGCAAGAACCAACGACCCCAACCGATCGTTTCCGAAGTGCACGTGTCATCGAGTCTCGACCCAAAGTCTGGTTTTTCAGAAAAAATTCATGGGGTTTTCAAGATCTTATGATACTTTCGAGGTGGTGTATGTCTGCTGAAGGCTGGGGCATTGTAGGGTTTGGCCACGCATCTTGTGTCATCATTAATCATGGGGCATGGGAACTAGAAATGTAGCATGCTGTAATGTGAATAGGATGCGGGAAGCCATTTTTGCACGCACGCCGAGCGGGGGCCTGAATCATTTTTCTTTACAACGAACTCAAGAATCCCATAGTTAGTGTTGCCACACTGCTCGGCGAAAAATCTAGAGCCCATCTCAACGAAAAGGCCATGCAGTAAAGTGCCTCAGCCCTCTTGCGTGAACTCACAAAAAGCTACCTTGTCAGCACGGGCCCGAGACTGTAAAGGTCTAATCTCCCAATATCTGCACCCCTAGCCCGAACCCATGCGGGGGTTTCCGTAAATAGGGGACCCTAATATAGTACCCTTAATAGTAGGATCCTTATTATAAGGACCCCAAAATAAGGTACCCTAATTTTAGGAAAGTCCCATGCATCTCTGAAGTGTCCTGGAACCAAGCTTCGCCTGAAAGTCGTTCACAGAAGTGTTGAAGAAAGTGAAACAACCAATGCTTCGTTCGCTTTAGCAGCACTGCATCATGTTCAAGTCGTCCTCTGCTTACAAGGCAGTATCGTTTGAACGTCGTTGTTATTAATGTTGTTGTTGCTGCTGCTGCTGGTGGTGGTGTTGTTGTTGTTGCTGTTGATGATGATGATGATGATGATGATTGGGATGACGATGCTGATGGTTCTTCGGATTCGCATGCTTCCTGGAATGTTGTCGCATGGTCGACCTATACGTCACAGGCCACGGAGTCTTGCCGGCTTGAATGCGCCAAGCTATGCCGCCATGGCTTTGCAGAATCGTGTCAGTGCTCTTGACCCGGCCGTCTCCGGCTGAACAAACATGTGAAGGCGACATAGCTTTAGGCTTCTCCCTGGTTGCGGAACTGGTGGTCAACTTGTGGTAAAACAAAGCATCCACAGGAAAGTCTCAAGCAGAATGCGTGCTTGAAGGCTGGAGCATGCCGCTTCTAGTGGGAGGAGCACCACAATTGGGGTTTCGTGGAAGTCGAGTAACTTATTTAGCTGCCCATACTAATTGAGGAAGCTTCAACGATCCAGGATCTATCAACAAGCGGCTCCTCTCGTGCCTGGAGCTTTCCTAGTGCTGCTAGTGACAACCGTAACAGTCAAAGTGAATGTGAATAACGAGACAAGAAAAGACAACGTGGCAAAGAGCTCAAAACTTGACCACAAATAGCAACAAAGAGTAACGACCCGAGCCCCAAAGAACACAAAGCCTAAACGCAAAGCCAAAACCAACTGTTGCATCCCTTGAAGAAGGTCCCAAACTTGAGTTTGCAAACTTGACTTCAGCTCAGTCGCTGAAGTTCAGCAGCCTCGGATGTCAGTTCTCTAAAGCTCTAAGGATTGCACCATCTTATGTAGATCTAGCATGTACTTGCATGTAGCGCCTAGGGCCAGCTATTGCTTTAATGCACTGGTCACCGGTTCAACTCGATATGCATGCATCTGCCAGCCAGCATGCATAAATGCATACATGCAAACATTACATACATGCATGCATGCATACATACATACACACTCGCACTCCACGGCGCCAGGCGAGGTGTATGGCCGGCAACAACGAACTCCAAACCCAGCTGGAGGCTGTCTTTACACGACCTCTCTTAGTACGTATAGACATACATACATGCATGCATACATACATACATACACACACACACCTCACATACACATACACACACACATATATATATATATATACATAGATACATACATACATACGTACGTACGTACATACATGCATACATACACATACATACATACATACATACATACATACATACATAAATGTTACATACATACTTACATGCATACATACGTACATACCCACTTACATAAATGCATGCATGCGGACATACAGACATACAGTCTTTGTTGCAGATGTACAACTACACACATCCAAACTTAATGCTGATACCTGGTACCAGGTCAAGAACCGTAATTCGTGGCAATAGGAAATGCATGCTTACGTAACTGCATGTGCATGTGTGCATAGATGGGCCCTAAAACCAGGATGCTTCTGCAAGCCGCTGCGTGGCCGAAATGGCGCATCTCAAGAGGCCCTTGCCCTGCATTCAAGAACGAGCCACTACGCCCATAAACCCCTGCAACAAAACCTGCGTTTTTTTGAGGGTGATAATAATTTAGCTTCTTACAGTATAGATCTGCGGCAAGAAAGCCCGATAATGCGGCCAGGGGGACAGGCTCCTTAGCAGAAGGTAGATGGCCGGCTTGGTGTCTGGCTTCGGGCAGCTCGTTCCCATCTCACTTGGGACCTCCTTCTCCTCCGGGCCAAAGGTGTGCGCAGGATCATACCCCGACACTACAAGAGTTCGTGGCGTTATAAGTTTATGAGCTGATGAACTATCAGATCAGGTTTTGGCTTGAACTTGCTTGCCTTTGTTTGCCTTAAAACTGCACCTCTTTGGTCCCGTACTTCCGCCAGAATCTTAGAGCTAGTCTCAACCCTAATTTGGGGTCATATTGCCCTGGGGACTTGCGGACGGGGTTGCTTCAGCAGAGGGACTCCAAGATAGGGTATCAGATAAGGAGACTCCTACTGCTTGGAGAAAACTGGGGCGGATATCAGGGTCGGTGGTTGTTGTCTGAAACTCGCACGTCATCCCCCGAACCCCAAAGCCTTAAAGGGAGCCATCGTCTTGAACTGATCGGCTGAAGCCCTCACAGTGCTCTGGGGCTCACGGGTGAAGGTCCGGATGAGTGTTACATGCATCTTTTGTTCTAAGGCCCTTTTCCAGTTTAGGGAATTAAAGGTTTTTGCGTCTAGTGCATGGGGTTTGCGGGGCTTGCTTGTGCTTACGACTCGCCATTCTTTTGCAAGACGACCCATTGCGAGGTGCTTCATCTCCACCATGACGAAGAACGTTTGGTGCAAGCGAAACTTCAGGCCTTAATTATGACACCTACGAAAACTTGGGATGACAAGCCCACTTCTTACATTACACAATAAAGGTGTTAGACATCGGGGCCGTAATAGAAAAAACAACCTACATGGGACTTACGTTGTAGGATTCTGGCTGTAAAGACTTCACAAATAGGGTATCCCTAACTTTACGAGAGACTCCGGATAGCATGGGACCCCTTGTACAATGAGGACACCGTAAACGCTGTCACACACCTCGGTCCTGGGCAACCTCAAGCGAGCTGTACAGTGCCTCCTCGATGGCCATTGCATTCACCTCCAGCCGAAACCCTCGACTGTGTGCACAGGGTTTTGTATCTTAAACAAGTCCCTCTAGGGCTTTAACTCCTGAAGCCCAACGGATGAAGCTCAAAACCCTGAACCCCATTGATACACTAAAGCCTAACTCTCACACCCCACACCCTAAAGCCCTCCACCATAATGGCTTGAAGACTATGAGGCTTCACCGGTTGGAGTTGATTTGTCAGGCTCGTGGCTCATGAGGCTAATGGTGCCTGAGTCTAGAGGTCATGGTCTTATGGGGCTACGGGTTTAAGGTTGGCTTGTCCGGTTTTTGGGCCGGGTGCTTAGGAAACTGCCCTTGGACAGGTCGCTTAACGCGGCGCGGAACAGTAGAAGTTTGAGTAGAAACACCTATGTTTTCGGATGATGCTACGATCCGGAAACACAACACTGAGCCGCAACTATGTATGATACCTTGATATCTGAGTTGCCTGCATGATGAGACATAGGAAAGAAGTGGCTACTGGAACCCATTTCGAAAGCTTTTCGGGCAGCTTTAAGCCGCAGATAGTTGAAATCCTGCATGAAAACCCTCGGAGCTCCGTTACCTATGTGGTAAGATACAGGGTTATGGGCACTCTAAGACTCTACGGGTTATATTAGTGTTCAAGGGACAGTAATTATGATCCACTATACACCAAAGTCACGGTAAGTGGGCTCCTAGGAGAACCGTAAACCTAAACCCGAATCACCCCTTAGCCACTAGACTTAAGTCTAGCCGGAACTGAACCCTAACCCAGAACTTAACCCTAACGTCTAAAACCCTATAAACCCTAAACCCTTTACCCTAAACATCCCTTATAAACCCTCTAAACCCTAAAACCCAAAGCCTTTACCCTAAACCCTCAACATCCCTAAACCCATTTGCCTTAAACATCCCTTAAACCCTAAACCCTTCACACTAAACCCTCAACATCCCTAAACCCTGAACCCGAGGCACATAGATGTCAGAATCATCCTCGAGCTCCTTGAGCGCCTGGGTCATCTCCTGGGAAGCAGCGAGTCGAGCTGAGGTGTTGCAATTAGGGCTTGGGTTTAGGGTTTAGGGTTTAGGGTTTAGGGTTTAGGGTTTAGTTAGGGTTTAGTTAGGGTTTAGGGCTTGGGTTTGCTTGGTTGAGGGGCCGAGGTTTTGTCCCTCCCACGAGGGGACATGAGACCCGGGGATCTCATGGATGTCACAAACCCTAAAGCCTAAACCCGGAGTGGCCGGATCTGCTGCGAACTTTGAGGCCTTGGTCTTCCATAGTGGAACCGATCCAATTTCCTTGGATGTTGGGTTTCGGAGACCCTAAACCCTAAACCCCTAAACTCTTAAGCCCTGAACCCAAAAACCCCTAAACCCCTAAACCCCTAAACCCCAAACCCCTCAACCCTAAACCCCCAAACCCCTAAACCCCTGAAGGCTTACAGGGTGCTAGGCGTCTGTATACAGAGTGCCGTCGAAGTTATGATCTCGAAACTCACGGGGTCCATCTGGTCTGAGACCCGCAGACGTACGTGTTGAGGCGTGCGCCAAAGAGTCAGTCATGTGGTTGGGCTCGAGTCTCAACAGTGCCGCAGTGCATGCGGAATTGCAGGTTTTGGGCCATGCTCCCAATACAAATCTGAGCCTATCATCCGTGAATCCGAAAATTGTGGGAACCTAAACCAGAAGGCCCATCTAGCCCCTTTGCTTGAGGTCCGAAACTAAAGCGCAGCAAGTACAGCAAGCAATGCTCTCGTGAAACTACTGAAGCCTTAGAATACACCATGATTCGCCCAAAAATCCTGCTGAAACCCCATAGACACCTTATTATTGATTACGTTTGGGCGGCCACTACATCCCATAACCCTATGGCATCCATCGGACGAGGATGCCTCAATGCCTTCCTCCGACGGGTCAAAGCCATATTGCGCGATGATCTCCTGGGATGCGGTTTAGGGACTACCTGGGTTGTCGTTTTGGGGCCCTAAAAGATGTTTATTAATATGTACCTCTATATATGGACCTAACGTTACCCGAAGTGCCACCTAGTTAAGGTTGCAGTAAGGTATAGAAGGTCCCGGACTCGGACAACCCAGAACCATCACTCGACAAAGCTCTTGATGCTAAATCATCCTAAGCTTTCACCATGGGAGTTAGGATTAGGGGGACCCTGGGGGATATAGACCCTCTCAATAAGGTCCCCTTTAAGAGAGCTACAAGTAGGGTTCAGAAGGGTCCCTTTAAGGGGTCTCCCTAATACTACCTAGGACACCAGCACCTAGCCGGCGGCCTGTACACCACCCCGAGCGCGCTCACGTATTGCAGGTGCACGGGCTTGAAGTGAGACGTATGCAATTTGATAGCCAATTAACTCAAGAACCAACGATAACAACGTAAATAGTGGTGTGTTTGCATACATGCACGCATAAATACACACAGACACGCATACAGACATGCCCGATATATATATATATATATGTATATGTATATATATATATATACATACACACACACACATGCATACCTACCTACCTACCTACCTACCTACCTACCTACCTACCTACCTACCTACCTACCTACCTACATACATACATACATAGATATATATATATATATTTATTTATTTATATTTATATTTATATATTATATAATCATACACAATTACAAGTGCTTGGAAAAGGTGGCGTGAACAAAATCAACAGGCAAGTCGAGCTCAGCGCAAAAACTAAACCGCCTATAGACCGCCAAAGTCCCGACTTGTTTGAATCGCCCAAGGTCCTGCTGTGGCTTCCGCATGATTTTCCTCAGAAGTCTTGAGCTGATGGTGTTTAGTGGATTTATGGGTTTAGGGTTTGGGGGTCCGCGCTTTGGGCTTCGGCATGCTTCGGCTTCGCATTTGGAGTTGGAGAGGGCGCAGGGCTTCAAGTTGTGGCTTGCTGTTATTATAACCCATCCAAGCCAGGGTTAGGCCGGCATAGGGCAATCAATGGCATGACCTTTTCCAACGGAATCGAATCCGAAAATATGCAGACAGAACCGCAAGCAACTTGACACATGCGTCTTACACAATAGGCCCAGGCCAACCCTTGTCCCTGGACCCCGAAAAGCCAGAAACTTGCAGCACAGACCCACCAGCTCATCTTGCCTATAAAGCATAAACCAACCGTTTAGCAGCATGCGCAGCCTGACCTCAAGCCTGCATTGCGAAAACCGAGAATCCGCAGGCTCTTGTGGAAGTCGCTGCTGTCCTTGTCAGCGTCTTTCCTGGTGAGGTAGGGTAGGCGCGTAGGCCCAAGGGTTATATAAACAAGTTAGAAGGTACATGGTTGTAACTATAGTTGTAGCGTTTAACAATCCCCAGAACCCCAAACCCTTTGTAACTGGGCGTGCTGCAGTGTCAGGTTTGGGGTTTTAGCGGGCTTGACTTGGGCACGTTGGGTGACAGTCGGATCCTCATATGCTGCGGTGTACCTAGCCAGCGACTGGGCAAAGAATTAATCGATGTGTCACATGCACCCGTAACTTCAGCAAGCAAACAAACAAAGATCACTACACCATCCCAAATATAGTAGGAACCATAAGAGCCTAGGACCTAGGATCTAGGGGAGGCTCAAAGAGAAAAGCTTTAGGGTTTAGGATTTGGGGTTTAGGGTTTAGGGTTTTAGGGTTTAGGGTTTTAGGGTTTAGGATTTAGGGTTTAGGATTTGGGGTTTACGCTCTCACAACTTGGATAAGTTAGGTGAGGTTCATGGTGCGAAGGTCGGTGTGAAAAGGAACCCCGTTTGGGGTTTAGGATTTAGGGTATAGGGTTTAGGGCCTACTTTACTTAGGAACCCCAGAGGTCCGCTCTGGCCCTGTAAAGCAAAAAAGGCCCGGGCCTGATCAGTGCCTGCAACTTCTTCTGGAACCGTGCCGAGCTAAAGGCACCAAGCCTCAAGCAGACTCTGTTAGGGTTTAGGGTTTACGGGTTACGGGTTTAGGGTTGTCAAATTCAGCGTTTAGGCTTGAGGCTTGAAGGTTTAAGGGCTAGCTGTTGGCAAGGTACTTCAGATTGTTGCTGACAGTTTTGCCATGGTTCTTGTTGCTGTTGTGGCTCTTACCAGTATCATTACCAAATTATCCCTAAGAACCCTAAACCATTGTCAAGGTCAGGGTAGGTCTCAAGTCCCGGACGAGCTTTGCTTTGCGCGCTTAGAGGCGCCGAAGGGATCCCGAACCAGCCATGCTTGGGGTTCATACAAAGATTAGCATAAGGGTGCCAAGAAAGGGGTTTAGGGCTTAAGGGTTTAAGGGTTTAGGGCTTAAAAGGGTTTCGACTCTCACATTCTCGCACAAGGCAGGCAAGGCTTTAGGGTTTAATGGTTTTGGGTTTTAGGGTTTCAGCACTCTCACTCGGACAAGCCTGGGCGAGGTCACTGGTACGAGGCGATTAGCTCATTGGCCCCGGGCTAGCGCATTCACTCGCGAACATTCACCCTTAGGGTTTAGGGGTCTGGGTTTGGGGTCTACAATGAGGGGTTAGCAGGGGTTTATAGGGTTCGGGTACTTGCGCGTGCGTTGGGCGTAGCTGGGGCCGTTTTGGTCCGTCAGGAAGCTGTGAACAGAACTCTGGCCGTCGTCATCATCGTCCTGAACAACACTGTTGGCACCCTCCTCGCAATGATCAGCATTGCTCCCGCTACTTTGTTCACTCTTATTGTGGCTCTTCTTGCCCTGCGCTAGTCATAAAGTCTGAAGTCTCAACACCCGAATCGTAAAAAAAACATGCTAAAGTTTCAAAACGTTCAGCCCATGTACCACGAAACCCGACAGACCGAGACCATAAACTCAAACGGCCGGGTTTGCCTCTTCGCCCGGGAGCTCCCTCTGCCCAGAAAGAACCCTTAACTTAACCTAAGCCTACCCACCAGCAGCCCCAATTCAGCAGCCCTAGCACCCTGCAGCAAACAGGAAGTCGTAAAGCCTACCCCGGATAGGCGAGAGGCAGCTCCACTTGCAGTGCTAGGGCGCGCTGCTTCGTAAGGCGACAGGACCTGTCTTGCAAAGTAGCTCGGGGTTGGAGACCAGCACTATAGAAGCCTAAACGATTAGTAATATTACTCCCTGTTTGTCCCTCTATGCGTAGTTAGGGTGTGCTATACAATAGCAGCCAACCCTTTTCAAGGCATTAAGGCCCCTGTAATTGCAGGAATCTGAGAGTTGACGCAAACACACACCAGGGATGCAAGTAATACCATAAAGAAAGCGGAGGAAACAGAAGTCTTGGGAGAAGGACCCTTATAAAGGGGGACTCCACGAGTTCATTAACTCCGCATGGCGCAGTAAACCCTCCCTTCATATGGGTAGTTGTCCAAAATTCTACAGTAGGGTCCCTTTTTAGGTCCCCAAAATCCCACAGCACCCTTATAAACAGGACCCCAAAAGGGACCCTAATTCAGAGAACTACCGACACTTTTCAATAATAGGGATCCTATTCCTGGCGAGTTTAAAGAAAAGGGGTTCCTCAATCAGGGTCTACATTCTGCGGCATGGATTTCCAGCTGTGGCAGGCTTCGGCTAGACTCTGGCAGCCTGAAACCGAAACCGAAAACCCTAAACCCCAAGCCCTCCCAAAAAAACCCTCTAAAACCAGAGCATCGAACCGTTGTAGCCCAGGCGCATGGGCTTGCGAGCTGGTGAACGGTTTACACGGTCCGGTTGCTCCATGGGAGACTTTGCCTTCCAGGGCAAGGGCCCGGCAAGAGTTTAGCTGCTTTGTTTGTTTTAGGGTTTAGGGTTTAGGGTTTAGGGTTTAGGGTTTCGGGTTTCGGAGAGCTTTCAGGGTGCGGTGCCTCAGGGTTCCGGAAACGGCGGGTTTAGGCTAGCTGCTATTTAAGGGGGACCTCTTTTGTCTCATATGTGGTGATACGCCGAAGAGTGGTGAGAGGTCATGGGTCTTGCACAGGGCGGAGGGCTTGTGCAAGAAGCAAGCGGCAGAAACGAACACCTACCCTCGAAAAGCGCATGCGCCTTTCTAAACCCTATAACCCTAAGGCTAAGACCTTCAACCTGCAAAGCACTCTCAGCATGTCTGCATCATCTTAAAGGGCTTCCTGCTGCGATGCCCGAGTTGTGGGGAACCCTTCACTGCTTTCGGTTGAGGGTTTCAGGTTTTCCAGCTCCTGCACTCTGCCCTTTCTGCCTCTGCGGTGCGATAACGAAGACCATCGAACCAGGAATTCGAGGACTGGGATTGATTACTTACACACGGCAGCGGTGGCTTGCACTGAAGATCCATACGCTTACGGAAGCCGTTTCGGACCTTCGGAATCCTGATGTACGGCAGGGAAGCTCGGTAAACCAGCGTACTTGAAGAGATTTCGGTTTAGGGGCTTAACAAGCCTACTCAATAAACGTAGTCATGCACCTCAATGGCCGGTAGCAGAATTATCATTCTGCACTAAGCCTCTGGAAGAACGAGCACCAACAGAACTCCAACAAGAACCCATGCGCTAGGCCTACACCCTCCTGCGCAGCCTGAAAGTCTGCAAGCTCTGCGTCCGGTAATGACATAGGGGACAGGTTCCTGCGGCAAAGTTCGGTGTAGGGGCTGCCACAAGGGCTTCTATAACGGCGACGTCAGGTTTCGAGTTTGGGGGTTTCGGGCAGATGGAGATTTCTAGCGGCTTTTCGCTGCTTGCGAAAGAGAGTTTATAGGACTTCGCTCTTATTGGGAGTATCCGGGCCTTGAAACATCGTTGGGGTTGGGCTTTGGCTGCCGAGGTTTCAGGGCCCTCGCCTGCCATGCAAGCTCGCTCCCATTTAGGTCGGTTGACTTCCCGGATGCCACTGCAAACGAAACCACCAACCGGCTCTCAGCCCGCAAATCCCTACCATTGAAGTTGCCACCTCCGCTCTCCGACCTTTGACATTCAAAGAGGGGCTGAAACAACGAATCGATGGCCCGTGGAAGCCCTGGCGCCTCTCTAAATAGGGAGCTTAACAATTCGAATTGGATGTTGGGGGCAGAGTACAAGTACAAGAAGGAGCCCCTTAGAAAGCACTGGTTGATAGTTGATAATTATCGAGGGCCTCTAACTGCAAACTCCACACTCGAGCCTTAGCTACGATAGACGCTCAACCCTAAACCGCCTAAACCGTTCGAGTCTTAGCTACTTTAAACCCCAAACCCGGCCTCAGTGGGCTTGCACCGACGTCAGTGCTGGCCCAAGAAGCGCCTCGCTGAAAGGCCACCTGCTTGCTTACAGTGTCTTTGGTCTAAGGTTTTGGGTTTTGGGGCTGCCTTGAGACAGGGCCTCGCGTTTACTGATCATGGGGTTTATGGCTTATGGAGTTTAGGGTTACGGGGCGGTTGCGGGGCTAGGTTTTCGACAAGGCTTCAGTCAGTCGTAAGAAAGCTCATCTCCTCAGAGAGTGCCAGATTCTAAAGAGACTAGAGCGTCTACCTGGGGCTGAGCATTCTTGGCAAATTGGTGAACATGAACTTCTCCAGTCCATGCGTGAACCAGGCAAGCCTGGTACACAAAGGGCTGTAAACCCTTCAGCCCCGAAAACCAAAACCCAAAACCATAAACCCTAAACCCCTAAACCCTAAACCCTGAACCCCAAACCCTTCAACTAAAGTCAAAACTGAAAGGCCGCCTTATCGAAGGAGATTTCCTTGTCTGACCGGGCCATATCTGCTGGGAAGAAACCAGGCCTTAGCCGCGGGGCTTAGGATTTGGGTAGTTCTCTAAATTAGGGTCCCTTTTGGGGGTCCTTTCTAGAAGGGTGCCGCACTACATTGGTGACTTAAAACGGGGACCCTAGTTTAGAGGACTACCCATTTAGGGGACGGATAAGAGTCGTTGGGAGCTCAGAGGGCTTTCGGGGAGGACCCTGTTGGATGAAGGATAAGTATTCGAGATCGATCTTAGTCTTGGGTTTAGGGTTTAGGGTTTAGGGTTTAGGGTTGATCTTTTTGAACCGAAGCGGATGTTGACATCCTCGGCTCCAGTCGATGCGCTGAGCTTCGCCACACATGACTGTACAACTACTTGACACACGTGAGTATACAACGCTACTCCTCGTATTTAGGCAAACAGGGTTGGGGTGCTGGCAACAAAATCAGAGGTGGCGGCTGCAGCGATGAAGATGAAGGCCAGATGAAGGCAGAAACGGGGAAGAGGGGCGCATGATATCCGACAGCTACGATAGTGATAAACATGAACGACATCATCAACAGCAGCTTTCTTATTCTTGTTCATGAACATCATCATCACCATCATCATCACAATCATCACAATCATCATCATCCCCATTGTCATCATCATCACCGTCATGACCAGTATGCAGATCAGGGGAATCGGGCCGGTGATGACGATGGTGTGATGGCGGTGATACCGCCGACGCATGCGATGATGCTTATGCGGATGCTCCTGCTGGCGGTGGCGTTGCTGGTGCTGCTTGTGCCGGTGGTTCAGGCTTGAAGGGCCCAGGATACCTCTCAACTACAACCCTTGCGTCTGCCCCATGCTGATACCTGAACGCTAATCCTTCAAACCCTGTGCGAACTCCTCAACCCCAAACCAGACGAACGCTGAAAGCTTGGACTTAAACGATACGTAGGGCATTGGCAGGTTGGGGCCGCCATCAACATGGAGAGCAAAGCCAAGATGCTCGGCCGCGGGCGAGAGCATAGCGTCCACTGCTACTCCAACCTGCGTTCCAGGATTCAAAACTCAACAAATCCACAGGAAACCAGGACTCTCAAAAGATCGTCACGGCGTGTCGCGCTACCGAGAACCCTAAACCCTAACCCCTATAAACCCTAAACCCTAAACTGGCCCTAAACCGAATTTTTGTGATTTCACGGCCCAGGGATCTCGAGGCTGACCATGCGAGTTCTGAGGCTTGGAGTTGAGGCACCGTCCCTACACGTGCACCCTAATCGACCGGCTGTTGGGATTTAGTCTTAGTTGCCATATTCATAAGCACAGAAACAGTGTACACTTTCAGTTCTACAAGGGATCATATTATCCCAAAAAGCTTAAAGTGCACTCACTCAGCTACTAAGTACAGTAGTGCCTGAAGATCTTGAGGAGGTTAGGGGTCGAGGCAACCCCCCCCTCCCCCACCGCCCCTGCCCCCGCACGAAGACGCGGGCATCGTGGTGTTAGCACGACTTTGGGCGATGCAGTCTGGGGGCACATGGAGGGGAACTTGAAGGATCTGGCGGTCCCTTCGACCCGACGCGGCTGAATGCTAGCAAGAGGGATGTTTATCAAAACTACGGGTACTAAATTCAGGATCTGAACTCGGGACAGCAAGCCGGCCAACTACTACTGCCTTCAGCCTT
Source organism: Symbiodinium necroappetens (assembly GCA_905231915.1). Classification (NCBI taxonomy): domain Eukaryota; class Dinophyceae; order Suessiales; family Symbiodiniaceae; genus Symbiodinium; species Symbiodinium necroappetens. The sequence goes on along the minus strand of CAJNJA010081896.1, from coordinate 793 downwards.
ATACGGTCTTAAGCGCAGGGGCAGCCGAAAGCCTTACGGACCCTATCGACCATATGAAAGCTTCGGAAACTGAGAGGACAACTCGAATTGACCCTAAAGAGAACCCTTCACTGGACCCTAAACCCTAAACCTACCCTAGCCCCTTCACCTTTAAAAAACAGCAACCCGGGCAAGCCTCGAAGCAGCCGCACCT
>CAJNJA010081885.1:0-20826 GCA_905231915.1 Symbiodinium necroappetens | reverse complement strand
AAACCCTAAACCCCACCCCCCCCCCCCCCAAGAAAAAAAATAATAATAAATAAACCTCATGCAAATCCCAAACCCTAAGCCTTAACACTGATCTCACGCTCGATGTAGCAATCTCTGCCTAGCAACCTTTCAGGTGTGAACCCTTCCACGGCACCGTCACAGTAGGTCTCGTCGATCTTATCGTAGCACTCATCAAAGGCTTTGATGGAAGCATTTAGCTTCGCGATCAGCCTGGGCTCCCAAACATCAGGTCGGGCTTCCAGGCTTGATTGAAGTCCTCAAAACTTATATACACCCCTATGGTTTATTTAAGAGGCTATAAGAAGCTTTCTGGAGAGACTTTACCTGGGGTCGCCGGAGAATATGTACACATCTTTGGAATTTGGTGCTGAGTTATTGGGTCATCTAGGGTTCGGGATCAACACATCACGTGCAGGCTTTGAGACTTCGTGTTGGAGTCACACATACACATACGTATAAGATATAAGTCTACCGGATTCATGGGTTTGTGTTCATCGAAGGGGTTTTCTGATATGGTTTACAAAAGATTTTAAACTAGGAGGTCCGGGTTTCAGGGTCCACAGACACCGTGCACAGGTTTATTGAGTCTTTTCGAGGTTTTGGTATTTGGGGTTATACACGATTTTCTATTGGAAGCTCAGGGTCTGGAAGCAGCGTTCTGGTGAACACGGCACCTAATCTGTGGATTGGTGTCTATCGAATATAAGGGCTTTATCGGATATAAGTTAGATAACTTTAAGCTTGGAGCTCAGGGTTCGGGATCAACATACGCACTGTGAGGGCTTTGAGTCTTCGTGTTGGAATAGACACATCTCGGGGGGCGGCTTACACGATCTTCCTTTGGAGGGTCCTGAGTCTTCGCGTTAGAATCGGCACATCCGGAGGGGTTCGGGTTACAAGAATTTTCTATTACAGGCTTAGGGTTTGGGATCAGCTTAGCATCCTGGAGAAAACGGCACCTAATCTGTGGGTTGCTGCTTATCGAGAAGGGATTTTCGGGTACAGTAAAGATCGATGACTTTAAACTTGGAGCTGGGTTCGGGATCAACATACACGGTGTGAAGGCTTTGAGTCTTAAAAATTCGCGTTAGAATCGGCACATCCGGAGGGGTTCGGGTTACAAGATTTTCTATTACAGGCTTAGGGTTTGGGATCAGCTTGGCACTCTGGTGAAAACGGCGCCTAATCTGTGGATTGATGTTTGGCTAAGCCCTTCGGGTTTCTATTTGGGGAGCCTATAGGAGAATGTCTACTAAGAGGAACTATAATGCACAATACAATCAACAGCCCACTATTCTGCAAACAAGGCAGTGCACGAAGCCACGGCGGGAGGGCGAGTGTCTTCGGGATGGGCTTCCAAAGACCCCAAAGCATTGGCGACCTTGAGGGAGCGGGTCTGGATAGCCTTCCTGTAGACATCGGCAACATCCTGCGGGCGCTTGCCTTCGAGCGAAGGCAGCCCAAGATCATCCTCGGCGCTCGGAGCTCCTTAGGAGTAGGCGTAAGCAGACTAAGGAATTCATGTGCTGATGCAACCCTGACAATTCCTGTATTGCTAAGTGTCCTCCACCAACAAGCTGGTGGTCACCAATGGTAGCATCGAATCCCGAAAGATCGAAGGCAACATCCCTGCCCATGGTCACCTCATCGCCATCGATGGCCATCTCCTGCTCGTAAGCCACGGTCTCAGACTGGCGTAGAAGCTGGGACTGCTTCATGGATGCTGTGCATTTGGTCTCGTACCAATACTTGAACGGCTTCTTGCGGTTGTACGTGTCGGCCTGGGATGAACTAGAAACAGTTTTGGGGGTTGTTGAATCTCACTCGAAGTCTAAATCATCCATTGCATGCTACAAATATTGAGTAGCTTTGCAGCTTTGGAGCACGACGGAAGCTGTTGGGGTTGGCATCGCCGAAGGCAACAACTTCACGAATACGATCCCTGAGATTTCCGAGCATGCATAGTCAAGTCTTTCGGGTAGAGAAAGCGACAGCCAGCTCTAATGATTTCACAACAAGTGGCTCAGGCACTTTCATGTCCCTCAATTCTTGCTCCGTGAAGTAGTCCCCGGATATCTCCAGGGAGACTGCCTTCTCCCTCTCAGTCAACACAACAACCTCCTTCACGAAGCTGTCCTGTACATACAGTCGGTTCCACGTGTCAGTCTTTTTAAAACACAAGGATCAGGAATCACCAGTAAGTACAGGCAGTAAGCATACTCGAGCATAGCAGCTCGTATGGATCGTGAGAATCCTTGTTGAAGTCGTTTTTGATAAGCAGCTTGAGAAGCTGCTCACGTTGGCTGCCTCCTGCTGTGTACTTTTCATGCACCTCTTTCGGTACAACAAGAGCGCCACTGCTTCGTGGGGCACACATTCGTCGCAGTCTCTGCCTCGCCGCTTGAAGGCCCACCACCTCCTCGGCACCCTCGCTTGGCTCCTTGGCGGCAGCCTGGCACGTAGCAGACTGCAAGGCTTCCTGCGCAGCTTCACGAGCAGCTGCACGAACAGCTTCACGCGTAGCCTCCCGTTCAGCCTCACGTGCTAGCTGAGTTTGGGGGTCGTTCTCAGCATGAAGCTTGGCACTCATCATGAAAAGCATCTGCTTCAGCTTGGCAATTTCAGCATCCTTAGAAGGTTCGGCAGAACCACCAGTGCTTCCATTGCCCTTTGCGATTTCTGCAGCGGCTACCACTGCAGCCTGCTTTGAGTCCATGCTCAACCCCAGGGCCCCAAACTGCTTCTCGAGCGATGCTACACCTGGGGTCTCGTCTGAGTCCACCTTGGAACCTGACGACGTACCCGAACCCTTCGAAGGATCTGCAGCAGCAACCAGCCCAGGATTCGCAACTGGAGGCGATGCAACCTGGGATCGTGGGCTTGGATGCTCATCACACAGCGACTTCGCATTGGTTTAGTTCATGCAAGCCTACTTAAGTTCATACGGGTTGCCTCATTGTTCCCATGGGGGTCCATCACAGTCGGTGGGCAGGGAGAGCCTTGGGACTCCATGACCAGAGTGTCCATGAAATTGATGGTTCGCTGAGGGGTCTTGCCGGGCTGGGTTTCAGCATCTGCGACAGGATCATACGGAGTCTTTGTCGAGGGAGTCTTCGAGGGAGTCTTCGATGGAGTCGACGGAGGCTTGTAAGGACTAAGGAATAGGTGCTTCGGCTTTGCAGGTGAGACATCCATGAGATAGGGATCCTCTGGGATGGGGGCCATTGTACATGGGCCTGGGGAGGGGCTGCCAAGCTGATCCTTGAGGGCCGTGAACAGCACTTGGTCATTCTCCAACAACACACAGTCCGAGTCCTCGGGCTCCACCGGCTCCACCTCTCCCCTATGCTTTTTAAGCGTCGCCTGCTGAGGTGAAGGAGTGGCCCCAGCCACTGGCGTGCACCTCGTACCACGCTTTGCATTCATCTCCTCGCGTAAGAGTTCAGCCTCGAGGGCCTGTCGGCAGGGTGGGGCAATTGATTTACTTCGGGTCGGGGGTTTATCGGGGAAGAATAGAAACTTCTGGAACCTATTCGAAGTAGGATTTGCTTAAGGGACAATAGGAGGGACCCGTAGAAGGGACCAGTAATACTAAGTCATACCCTATATAACCCTAACCCTTGTATACCCGTTACAAAGTCTCACAAAGCCCCTATATAACCCCAAGGAATCCTTTAAGGGTCGCTCGGTTAGTCTCTTGAGTTGCTTTTTAAAGTGACTCAAGTCTATATCACGGAAGCCACCTGTATAAACCCTATATTCGGCTTTGTTTGTATATACAAACCGAACCCTATACCCAAACCCTTAACACTATAATGCTATGACACCGGGGTTTTGCTGGGTGGCCCTCCAGAATTTCTTGTGGCTCAGAAGACACGCCACTAGCAGGGAAGCCACGACCTCTAGAGATTCCAGACTAAAGATCCTGCACCAGACCCTGTACACAACCTACATAAGCGAAAACAGCCAACACCACAAAACCTGGGTGTTGTCTCGGAGTCCTTGAGTGTGCTGTGTCAGATTTGTCTTTACATACCTGGCATGTTTTACACACACACACACCGTACATATTATTTCAGTTGTAGACTGTAGATAACCGGTATGTTCAGGGAGCCAGGGGTTGTTAAAGGCCTATAAGTTGCTGTAAGGGAATTGAGAGGGGATATATATATATATATATAGATAGTTGTAATTCAATAAGCAACTATATAGCTTTAAAAAAAGAATCCTGTACATGAGTATCAGACCGAACCAAAACATCCGAAGCCCCATTAACCCCGAAGCCCGAACCCTGTAAACCCGACGACACCCTGAGACTCAGTGAATTCGGCAGCGATCTAGAAGTTACCGAAGGAACAACAAATACCCTTTCAGTGTCCCCACCTTGATACCAGCATCAAGCTGCTCCTCCTTGACCTGCTGCCGGTCCACCGAGGAAAGCGCTTCCTGCAAAGTGGCCGTGCTGAATGCCTTCGATAAAAGGTGCCTCGTCTGAGACGTGCTGGCCTCTGACGACATGATCAGACGAGTCTAGCAGGGCCACGGCTAAAAACAGCTAGGCACTATAAAACCTTGAGGAGTCCCATAAAATGTGAGGCTCAAGGAATGACTCAGCAGCTGCATGTGGACAAGTCAACACGCTTCTGCGTAGAAGGCTAGCTGGCACAGCTGGCTCGTTTCATGCTGGATTCGGTGCAAGGATCTTCCATGATCATCCATGCATCGCTCAGAAGCCCAAGTCAGCACTAAGTAGCACCGTGGGCAAAAGAACTACCGAGGCCTCCTGCGCATTCACGGATGAAGCCAAGTAGAAGCAAGGATTACAAAGCCGTCGTGCATCAGGAATCATGTCTTATCTTTAGATCGTGCAACTTACAGACTTCAGCAGGCCCCGAATCCGGTGTGAGCAAGCACACACCAGTAATTATAAGTGAAACCGTTGCTAGATTGCCACCAAAGAAGCTTCGCCACGACTAGAACGGCTAGGACTAGGAATAAGTACGTATAAGGTCGTTAATTTTCATCAGTACCCCGGGAGATACACTTTATTCCCGAACATCAATCACAACACCAAGAAACACTGCTATGTCCTTTTGGCCAAAGCACTCTTAGGTGGAACAAGGCAACGGTACACAACATATGCAAAATAGGGCCCAGCACCTGAAAGATCAACCCCTTCCCCTCCCCTTCTAATGTTCATATTACCCGGACTGCCCTGATAACGGCGGATGAGGGCGGCTTCCACGAATCCTATGGCAACTGGATCACCGACAGCTACCAGGACCTTCATTTCTGACCAGGCATGGGTCTCTTTGGCATATCCAATCTGCCAGCGTTCGACTGGGTTGCGAGTGATGCCTATCTTGTATAGAGCAGGGTATTTGGCAAATACGGAGTTTATGGTGATCTCGCAGTGGTCCAAGATAGCAGAGGGTACCGTCGCTCCACATAGCTCGAAGACCACACGGTTCTCGGCAAAGGTCGTGCTTTGAAGAGATGGGATTACATCAGACTGCATTCTAGGCAATTCTGTAATCGTCTGAGGCAGCAAGGAAAGCCAGTGCCATGAGTCATGCTGTTGTTTTCTGGAAAGGGCTGGCTTCTTCACTGTGAGCTCATTTGCAGGCACTGTAGGAAGGGATGCCACTTTCAGTCGGACATGCAGGTCTTGGGCTAGGGCACGTAGATTTTCAATCTCGTCTTGGAGGGTCCTTATCTGCAAATCCTTGCCACAGCAACAAACAGCCGGCTGCGAGGCACGCCATTCCTCGAAGGTGACCACTTCGTCGGTCTCCCAGAGACATGAACCCAAGCTCCGAAGTCGTTTTGCCATGGTGTACACCCTTGCTAGTCATCTAGGGAGGCACATTCATAAGAGCTATCGGGTTACATCTCCATCCATAGGCTGCAACACAGTTTTCCCAATTCTGGTAGTGGGTTTGGCAAGTCTAAGTTGATGATGTTTGTGGCTTCTTCCACGATACCTAGCACAATCCGGAGGTTTGTAAAAGGCTACTGAATCCTGGAGCACGACACAACAATTGCATTCATTACTTGAAGCACTAAGTGGGCTGCTTTCTAGATTGTCTACGGAATTACTCATCTTTGTCGAAGCAAAGCACTTTTATATTGGGGGATTACCAGGACAACACAGGGGAACACACAGAATGGGCTAAGGAGTGCGGTGGGGAGCCTAAGGAAAGTGTACCGGGGCACTGGGCGTGTACGGGCGTGTACGGGCGCGTACGCCCGATCACCGTGTACGCTTATTTACGGCCTTTTGTCGGGAGAATCCGGCCTTTGTACGGGTACGGGTGTGTACGGGTTGTTGCGTCGACACTAGGTATGTGTACGCTTGTAGTCTCCAGGGGTGAACCAAAGCTAAGCCGAAGGGAAACGAACAGAACCGAACGTGCCCAAAGTCAACTCCACCCCAAAAGTCACCAATATAGAGCCTTATAGCAGCCTACCGAATCCCGAACCCATCCCCGATCGCCGATCACCCCGTGCCTACAGATGTTCTGCTTCGGCAAGAACCCATCTAAGAGTCTTTGTCGAATCCGAATCATTAAATGAGTAGCTGCACAACTCCAACAACAACAACCGACCATGGCAATACTTTCTTTCAGAGCTGGGTTGGCAAAACACGTCGCCATTCCGCACTTGGGATGATTAAAGACTTGCTACCCCTGACATAGTAGATCGCATCCACTAACTTTGCATCGTCCCAAAGGTCGCCCAGCTGCATTCTCTCGAACTCCTCGACGATGTTCAGGCCGGGAGTTGACTCAGCAGCAGGGGCTACAGACGGAATATTAAATTTTGCATACGACACAGAAATGCAGATCAGCCACAGGGGGATCAGATTTGGTGTTGGGGTCTGTCAACGAAGGCATAGTCTGGATGACTTTGCGGGCAAGGTGGAATGTGTATGTCCTTAGATTGAGTGCTTCTTCGAACAGGATTCGAGTGCTACACTCACATGTTCAGACACACTATACATCTCTTCAACGAAGCAATTGAGGATCCTGCTGTGTCGACTGCAAGGATCGAGTCCCTGTAAACCCAGCCCTGCCCTTCTTCGTCGGTCCACGAATAACAGTCTTCAACCGTGTCTTCCGTTGCATTTGAGCACGTGTTAACCTGCCATAATCGAAACGTCGTATCGAAGAGGAGTTGCTCCATAAGCGTGTCCTTTTCGGAGACGGAGACCCGAAATGCATCATCCAAAATGATTGGCTGAAAACCTTGCTGGGCAATCCGTGGATCAGCAGCTACACGACATTAGAAGTCTGCAGTCACTGTAAAAATGCACATCAGCTAGCAGCTAGAATCTTGAAGCGCCTAGAGTCGTTGACCCTCCCCAGCCAACTCTCCACCAATTCCGAAAGTCGCTCATGTTCGAAGAGCAAGCTTCCTCGAGGCTGCTCGACAACCCAAGTGGCACCGACGGCCACGGAGAGTTGCAGCAGCAGAGCCAATCTTCAGGGGATGTACGGGTTAAACATGCATCGGAGGCTTGCACACACATCTTGCTGTGAATACAGACACACATGAATACACGCACATGAGCAAGTGATATTGTGTGTGTGTGTAAAAACAACAAAGGCCTAGAGTAAATGATAGCTACACTCACTCATGTGTGTATAGGTACTTGTGTGTATATGTATATATGTACACTTACACACTTACACTTACATATATGTACTATTTATGACGTGTTTTGCACATATTTATACGTACATCCACACATATACATCTACATCTACCGCTACACATACATACGTGCATACATACATACATGCATACATACATACATAACAGGAAATAATTACGTGCAATTAAGTGCCTCAATTGCATATTAAAATCCTTCCTTACTTGAGCGGTACTTGCATACCTACACACAGACTGTCTGTCTACTTTTCTGAGCTCATGCCCCCAAGACACAGAAGCCTAAACCCTGGACCTCCCAAGCCTGCACCTTAACAGACCCTTGCCATTTAAGCAAGCAGGGTTTAGGGGTTATAGGGTTTTAGGGTTTATGGGGTTTTAGGGTTTATATAGGGTTTATATAGGGTTTAAGGTTTATAGGGTTTTAGGGTTTATATAGGGTTTAGGGATATATTATACATGTATTCCTTTTTTGTTTCATAATGATAAAGATTCCTTGAAGGATCAGGTCTCAGGGTTGTTCAGAGAGGCTTTCGGGGCTGTTTGAGATTTCGAAAATACGAAGCCACGGCCACGGTCAAGGATGGTAGATAAAGCCTGAGCATATAAAAGAGGATCTTAACTCCCCAATCAACCCGACAGCCTATCTAAAGTCCTGTGCAGCCGTTATATTGGAAGTATGAATACCCGTAACAACAGATTTCCGATACACCCAAAATCCAAAACCAACAACACAGAAGACCCCATCACTAAGCAATCCAACCCAACGGGACCACTTATGATTTCTCTCAAAGCAGTGCCTGCTTGCGAGAAGGTTGGCTGTCCTGACCTTTGGAAAGGAAGTATTTCCCATGGGTAGCAGAACCGACCTGCCAGTAGTATTTCGGGAAATCGTCACGAAGGATGAGCAGCACATGGCAAAGAGTGCCAGTGAGGAATCAAAGCGTAGCCGTAGCACAAGAAGAACCAACAGCCTCGGCTGTGGATGCAATTCTGAGTACCAACCTAGTTGGAGCATCAGCATCGAAGCTTCGCCGACACAATGTGTTGCTACATTGAGTGCTGGCAAGAGACACAAAGCCTGATGGCGTTGTTAAATCCATTCCCCCTTTTCTGAATGCATGGACATCATAGGAAAGGTCAGCAGCTGCAGCACGGATATTGCACACACGACACGCTCGTGAAAACTCTGCATGCCCAGCAAAAGCTTCCACCACGTCGTATGACTTCCGGTCGAGTTGAGCAACAGTCAGCCAGGAGCACAACAGGACCAACATAACGAAAGCCTGAAGAGCATGGATTTGCATGGATACTCTCAGTGCACGAACTTGTGAAGCTAAGGATCCTTTGGCGACCCCAGCCGGATGAGCCTGGCGACCACTGCATCCATCTGGGACGGGTGGACCATCTTCAAGGCACTGGAAGGTTTCGGGAAAAGCTTTCAAACTGCCCAGCCCGGGGTAATCAGTCTTCCTACTATAGACTTATTCAAACTAACGAAATGTCATAAGGGTTATGTAGGAGACTTTCCAAAGGGTTGTATAGTAGGTTATGGGGTTTCTGGCTGTTTCTATAAAAGGGCTGATCTAATCTGCAGGATTTGTAGTTGGGGAATACTTTTTGGCCATGCTGTTGTGTTACATCGGCGACACCTGCATCTCTATCAAGTCTGAGCCAGATGAGACTGGCCAACATGGTTTCGGAAGCTTGCACAACTTCAGCAGCTGACTGCACACAACCACATGTTATCAGGGGGCTTCGGGCGGTTCGACTGTCGGGGCTGGTCTCTACAGCTCCAGAACCTTCATGCGCAGGGTGGGCGGCGGGCGGACCTTCTCCTCTGGTGTGGCCGAACTTGACCGCGTGCATGAGGAGCGGCATCGTGTTGACCTGGGAGAGGTATGCCGATATTTTCGGATTTTGGTAAGGGGTTCATCAAGATCGAAAGGGAATGTTCAGGCTTTCGTGACACAGAAGGTTAGCTGAAGCAGTTCCGGCCAGAATTGTTTTGAGCTCCAATCTGTCCCACTGCCCGATAAACCTGCAGAGCTGTACTCTGATGCAAACTGAATTTGATGAGTGCTGCATTGCCTTTGGCATATCGTAGCAGCTGGAATCACAACTGCTTCTGCTCAAGAGCAGAGTTGAACAAAAGCTTTGGCACCACATTGCACGCAGGTTACCGGAAACGATTGCCCGGCAAACTAGACCTCAGCCCTGTTGGCAAACTGGTCCTTGATCCCTTCCAGCTTTGCTTGAAGTGCTGGCGTCATGTTGGCCTTTGCCTTCTCCACCAGATCAGCCTCACACACGGGGGAGAACTTCGTGAATTTAGAGGAGTGCTGGGAATGCTTGCATGGCAATTGTAGAAACTTATATCATTGATGTAGGCAAGAAGCTGCTCGCTTCACGAACTTCCAGATCGTTATCATCGCAGTGTGCTCGGGCACATCCTTGTAGCACAAGTAGAGAACCTGGGTTTAGGGTTTGTGTAGGGCGTACAGGTTCATGCAGGGTTTAAAATTGGGGCTAACAAATAAAATCCCAAAACCATATATATATATATATTCATATATTCCTTATTATGAACCCTTACCTTATATATATATATGTTATATATATATATATAACCCCAATCAAAACCCATAGCCCTATACAGCCCGACAAGTATGAGCCCTACAGGACACCACCGTCTCACCCGGATATTTGGGACAGTTCACATTTCGTCACCGAAAGCCAAAAGGGTTTTGGGGCAGGTGTTGTTTGTTCCCCACATTTCGGGTTTTAAAGGGCTTGCACATTTCTATAAGCACATATCTCTCTGTGTGTGTGTGTATATGTATGTATGTATATATATATATACATACATACACAGAGAGAGAGCGAGAGAGAGACTATACGTTGCAACAAAAAGGGGGTCCCAAAACGGGCATGAGAGAAAGCGAGAGAGAGAGAGAGAGAGAGAGAGAGAGAAAAAAATAGATCTAGATAGATCGATACATAGATAGCTAGATAGATATAACGATTTGTGAGTTTTTACAGTTTGAGCCGAGAAATGAAGTTGTCTCATTCTGTTGTCTCTGGGGGGCTTGCTTTCCTCGGTCTTCGATGCTCCAGCAGTTGCGAAGCTTCACTCCCATAGCATTGCGACTCCAATAGAAATCGATGTCGACAAAGCAATACCCAGGCATGTCCAATCCATCTCGGATAGCCTTGCGTGCAGCTTTCTTGCAGTCCGTGGCAGCCACAGTGCCCCGAATGCTCTTGTTCGGCTCCTCGGCATCGTTCTTCCTGGACCTTTTCGGTTCTGATCCCAATGCCTTCTGTTGCCTCTTGGAATTGGGGGGGTCGGCTTCCGGCACACTCTCCACAGGGGCCTCCGAAGCATGGTCCTTTGCAGCCTTGGTCCTCTTGGTGGGCTGGGCTTCGGTCCCCGCATCGGGTTGCGATGTCTTTGCACGCTTGCCCCTCTTCTCGGGCCCTTCGGCCGCCACAGCGGCTTCCAGTGCATTGTCCTGCGCAGCCTTGGTCCTCCTGGCCTTGGTGGGCCGGGCGTCGGTCGACACATCAGCTTCAACTGCTGGCTCCTTCCTAGTTTCGGGTGGCTGGACTTCATCCGACACAGCAGCTTTCGATGCTTGCATCTTTGCAGCCTTGGTCCTCGTGGGTTTGGCCTTGGCGGGCTGGGCTTCGCTCGCCTCGGCTTCCGATCCATTCTCCTTTGCATCCTTGCTCCCTTTGGCCTTGGAGGGCTGGTGGGCAAGTTCCGGAGCACCCTTGGTCCTCTTTGGCTTGGATGGCTTGGCTTCGGTTGGCTCGGCTGCTTCGGGTGCAACGTTCTTGGATTTGCGCACGGGTTGGTCGGGCTTCTCTCGTTCATCCGGGGTTTCGGACGGCTTTGGCCCATCCCCACTTGACGTGTCGCCCGTTTTGCCACGTCCTCTTCCACCCCTTCCTCTGCCCCCCCTTCCACGACCTCCCCGGCCGTGACCCGGTTTCTCATCCTCCTGGGCTTTGGCTACTGTCAACATAGCATCCTGCTTTTCCTTTGTCAGAACTTCGTCGGCGGCTGCCTTTAGGGAACATGGTTATTTTAGCACAGCATGCACACACCGATCATGAATCCCAAATCTGAGCACATAATATTTACTAAGAAACAAGTGTGCATGTTTCCAAACCCCCTACCTGCACGTCGTAGCTCTGCGCACGTTCAGCGAAGCTTTGTGCCCTAGCAAGGTCAACACCACGTGACTTTAAAACTTCGGACTCCTTTGCATCCTCAAGTTCAGCTAACCTCTTTGGTTGCAAAACATCAGATTTCCCGGAAGCTTCCGAAGCCACGACTGCTTGCAGGTCCACCGGCTCTGGATCCACCTCCTTCCGGACCTCCTGCCAGCTCTGAACCGCTGCCTCCAAATCGAAAGTTTGGGTCTCCACGCGACCTGGGCATTGGCTGCATTACGTGATTGGGAAGGGGCTCATTTTCAGGGCTTCGAGGATAAACTATAGGTTTCTAGGTTTGGGGGATCCTGCATATACTGCATTACGTGATTGGGAAGGGGCTCACTTTCAGGGTTTCGGGTTTGGAGCGAGGATAAACTATAGGTTTCTAGGTTTGGGGGATCCTGCATATTACTGCATTACACGATTGGGAAGGGGCTCATTTTCAGGGTTTCGGGTTTGGAGCGAGGATAAACTATAGGTTTCTAGGTTTGGGGGATCCTGCATATTACTGCATTACGTGATTGGGAAGGGGCTCATTTTCAGGGTTTCGGGTTTGGAGCGAGGATAAACTGTAGGTTTCCAGGTTTGGTGGATCCTGCATAAACCTATGTTGATGCGTGCAGTCTGGGACTACAAGGAGGCACGAAGAGGTTGTTGGCAAGGTTTTTTTCACTACGAGATACAATTCACACGGGGCTTGAGCCTGGGCCCACATATATCATTAGATAGGGTTTAGAAGGGGCTTTGTAATTTGTGCCTTGTGCGAGGTATGCATGGGTTTCCAGTTTCGGGATTTAGGCTTCGAGTTGCAGAATCAAGATGAGTCGAGTCGGGGGCTTCTGTCTGTGTTCCCTCGGTTCAGGAGTTTATCTAGAGGGCTGCAATTGCTGCAATATGACAGTGACATCCCTGTGGCCAGAAGCGAGCTCGAACAACATGTATTTCAACACCAAGCGGCTGGGATCATCGTGAGCGGGACCACCACGGCGGAAGGTGGTCTTGAGCTCCTCCTTCTGTTGCTTCCTGGGCGAAACATGGATCATCCATGATACCTACATATGGTGTGATTCTCTCATATCCTCCTTGCACTGCATGTGTCCTGCGACGGGTGATTTTTCGAAAACATGTACACACAAACACGCACACATATGCTCGTGTCAGAATGCATACAAAGTCTCAGTTGCAACAGTTGTCGCTTCAAGCTCTCCAGGCGCTCTGAACGTGACACAGATAGCCCAGCTCGGACTGGTGTGGGAATAGGTCGCCTAGGGACCTCCTCATCGTCCGAAACAATCAACAACTCAGGTTGCGCAGATGCTTCAGCCACCGATGCCAGGACAGCACCGTTGTCAGACATGTGCCCTGCAGGTTGCTTTGCACTGGAATCCTGATTCTCAGCCCTTGCATTGCCTGGGTGCACACAGACCTCTGCTGTAGGTTGCTTTGCACTGGAATCCTGATTCTCAGCCCTTGCGTTGCCTGGGTGCCCAGGGACCTCTGCTGTAGGTTGCTTTGCAGTGGAATCCTCATTCTCAGCAGCCCTTGCGTTGCCTGTGTGCACGACCTCTGCTGTAGGTTGCTTTGCGCTGGAATCCTCATTCTCAGCAGCCCCTGCATTGCCTGTGCGGACTACCTCTGCTGTAGGTTGCTTTGCATGGCCCGAATTGGAATCTTCATTCGAGTGCCCCGAAACCTCAAGCTCTTCGTCCTCATCTTGATTGTCTAGTCGACCGTTTATGAAAGGCACAACATCCTCCCCTAGATCACCACCATTCGGGGAGCCCGGCTCGTACTCCTCCTCGTCTAGTACGGGATCTCCAGCTGCATCCTGCGTGAATCGTAAGACCGACGGTCCCTACAAGGTTTTGGAGAAACGTACATCTCCTGAAGACACCTAGCAACAGTCCTCTTCGTTGTCACTGAGCAACTCGTGAACACGGTCAGGGTACCACGACTCAAGCAAGATTCGCTTGAGCTGCCGGTTGTTCTTGTCCTTAGTTGGATGCTTAGGGCTTCGAATGGGGGTTTTATGCATGCACAATACGACGATGCACGGCTTTGTCAGCCTAGGGTCACGTGGCTTGGTGGTCTGGGCCAACCGCTTGATGAAAAAGGAAACGAACTTCCGAAGACCCCATGCATCACACTGAATCTCACCCTTGGTGGATTTCTGGCCGACGAGCTCCCAAAGCTTTTTCACCTGGTGAGGGTGTTTCAAGGTCACTTGCTACTCCTATCAAGTTGGATGTAGAAAAGGACTAACCAAAACCCCCGGCCTCTCCCAGCAAAGAAGTTACTTTTGGTGTCTTTGGAGCTGTCATGCTTGCCGCCCACATACGGAACAGGGGTTCCAAGGTGTTAAAGTTCAGCGAGGCGCTTTCGTACGACGGAACACCGGTAAGTTCAGGCCTGGGCCACTTTAGCACGAAGCTTTCCAGCAACAAGCGACGTCGGGTAGCCGGGCATGCCTCCCATGTGGAAGCCAAGCCCTCCAAGGCATCCCGTTCCTGGGCCCTGCTTGCCATGGTGCACAGCCCTCGAAAGAAGACTAAGCAAAATCCCTCGCAGAGCCCATGCACAGCGGTTCGGTGGCAACTTTAGGGGTTTATGCAGCCCATGCATGCAGCGCACTGCGAAGGACCTGTGAAGCTGCACTGCGCTGGATCCAGGGCTGCTGCAGATTTGCAGAGTGAAGACGAAGCGACCAGGCAGCACCTGCGCACTCGGGGCATGCACACAAAACAACACCATGCAATGCAGCCGGAAGCACACGACCCTCATGTAAACTTTCACCTCGCACACAGCACTGCATGTTCGGTGACCTTTGTCTGATGCCGAAGTCTTGCGAGACAGTATATAAGCACATGCCCCAGTATACAGAAGCTGAAATGTAGGATATTTGGCACTGATTCCTTCAAGACATCCAGCAGAAATCAACTCCTAGCCGTAGGTCCTAGCTCTCGGGGGTCTCACTTCCACCAGGTCCTGCGCTGCCACCTTCACGATCTGAGCTGAGGGATTCCTGAGGAAGAGGGCAGCGTGCTAATTATTATGTGCATGCACTATATGAGCTAAGTATGATTCAAGCGATTATTGCTACAGCTGCTAGGCCCTCTCCATTCCAAGACAGGGCACTGCCGACGAGCCCTCAGTGAGGGATCCTGGTTCATGGAAGGACAGATCGAAAAGGTTCGGGGCCCGAGCCGAGGTGCAGGGCTTCAAGTTCGGGGTTCGGGTTTATGTAGGATTTGGGGTTGGGACACGGAGGAAAATTGAAAACAGCTCGCAAAGGCTTCGAGTGGAAGATGTATGTTGGAAGAATTTACAGTCCTGTGCGATACGACTTAGCAAGATCTCGAGCATAACCACCGATGACATAGTTCAAGAGCACCGTCTTGGCCATGCTCGGCACAACCGTGGAGCCGTCCTGGAAGACACATTGGGGCTGCTGAATTCCCTGGCTGGGCTAACAAATTGATGGGTCCAAGAAGTCCTGCCACCCCGGCACTAGCACAAAGAAGGCTTTCGTCCAGAACTCGACCGGCATATCGCTTAGACCTGCATCGGAATTGTTTTTGGATTTCCCAAAAGAATCATTAGAGCACGCATGATTTCCAGACACCACAGGCCTTCATCCGTGATCTGCCTCCGGAGGCTCAGATCAAGCTCATCCCACCAAGTCATGAATATGAGGCCAAAAACTAGATGACCGGAATCAAATCCTTCAAAGCTTATGGCTGCAGCACTCCAGCACCCAAGTTGCGTTCAAGAGCAGGCGCATGCGTCGCATCAAGTGTGCACAAGCAACTGTGCATGCACAACAGCACATGCAGGGGATGGTGGCACCTCTAAAGCAACGCCAAAGGCACACAGCCATCGGGCAACCACAGCACAGACGTGCACGAGCGAACTAAGACCCCTCATTAAATCACAAGTGAGCCCTTCTTGCGAGACAGCTTCTGAATCTCTGAAATCTAGCGTTTGAAGGACTCCAGAATCCAAAACGGACCTGTCGTCATCCACTCGTGCTGAATCGGCCCTCTCTGAACCATTCTCAGCTGGATTCGAGACACAGGGCTCTTTTCGGGCACAGGTCTATTTTGTACTATGAGACCGAATGAGAGGATAGCCCAAGACCGATTCGGACAGGTCCGAATAAAAGGGCTCGCGGGGAACACCAGGTATAGGGTTTAGGGCTTATAGGGTTTATAGGGTTTATAGGGTTTATAGGGTTTAGGATTTATAAGGCTTATAGGGTTTATAGGGTTAATAGGCTTTATAGGGTTTATAGGGTTTAGGGTTTACCTGCGAGCTGGAAACCCCTTTCAAACCTGGACTCTGCCGGAATGTCGGCCAAATAAAGGGGCCTCAATATAATTGGGGCCCACTATATATTAGAAATAAATTAATAACAATAATAATAATAGTAATAATAATAATAGTGATAGTAATAATAATTGGCATTTGGGGCCATTATATATTATAAAGATAAGAAGGAGTCCCCCAAAAAGTCTTGGTAATTATTTAGGCCCCTACATTAATCAGCGTTGTGAGCAGTTGTTTGTGTTTGCAGCATCCAACTCAGCGGGAAGCGTTTAGCCCCAATCCAAAGCTTACAAAGAACAGCAGCAGAACAGGGCTTCCGAGTTCGCTCATTGGCTTTGGGATAAGATTTCGGTTGTTGGGCTTCAGAGGAGTTGCTGATTCCAGGGTTTAGGACTTTGGGTAATATAGGGGCCTTAATATTTACCTGTACTCTTTCGGGGGTCCCTTATTATAGTTACGGTACAAAAATCCCCAAAGCACCCCGAAAATATGGGTTCTGGGCCAGTGCCGGGCTCCACAGCCCAGACAGGGAGCAACAGACGGCCCTACAGGCTGAACTCTAAACCCAGCGGCCCAGGTCATCTTTCCATGGTTACGGAGCCTCATAGCCGGAGCTACCTGAATGATTCCCTATTTACAAGATCCCATGACCTAGCCACTAGTGTATCAGTTGGAAGTCATTAGGTTTAGCTAGATACTTCCGATTGGGGTGCTCAGTGCTCTACTTATTGTAAGATACTGCGAGTCATCAAGTGGACCCTAACTTCCCTAAGCACGATACAAACTTTCTAGACCCTAGTTGGGACACTTGTTTGAGGCACTCGTAGAAACTTCCTCAATGGCAGAACCTCATCAAAATATCTAAAATCCGTCGCCCCGAATCTCCAAGCCCGAAACCCTAAACCCTAAAACCCCACTGCCGCACCCCTAAGACCTAGACTCCGAACACAGGATTATCCAGCGGTATGTAGCTAAGCTAAGGACCTGCAGGGCTACTTGGCGAAAGACCTGGCGGTCCCGCCTTCTTGGCATCGATGGGCCAAGTGGGGCACTTTCCCCAACTCTAAACTCCAACCCGTAAACCCTGTAAGACTCTGAACCCTAAAGCTCGAAGCCTAAGAGCAGAAACACCAGACCCTAAACTCTACACCCCACACTCTACTAAGCCCTATAGACCCTAAGCCCTGAGGGTTTCGGGTCTTTGGCCGAGGGGTCGACCTAGGCATAGTCAGGGCTTCAGCCTTGCGGAGCTGAGCGTCGAGTTTGGAGAACCCCAAACCCTCAACCCGCAAACCCTACCAGGACCCCAAAGAACCTGCACTTTTTTTTTATTAAATTAAGACTCATGTAAGGAAAGGCTCATAAGGATCCCGAAAAAGGTAGTGTCTTATAATGGTAGACCCTAAACCCAAGACCCTAAGCACCCTAAACCTTAAACCCTAAACCCTAGCCCTGTGCGGGCTACCTGTAGGCGTGGAGTCGAGGGTGTCAGGCACAGGGGCAGTTCGACGGTTTTTTTTGTTTGGGGTTCCTGGGGCTCTTGTTACGGAGTTTGCTTTAACTTACCCTGAAAAGGAAACCGTATTATTGATTTGCTGATTATAGATCCCTGTTATGGTAACTTTAACTAAGTTCCTTAACAAGAGCCCGGTATGGGCGAATGTCGCTGATAGGGGTACCTTGCATGTGGTTCCAGCTGTGCACACAGCGGGTCACCGCACTTATACCAATGCTTGGATGTGCCCATAACCCCCATCAAGTGGGGGCTCAAGATCATTACCCTAAATCCTAAACCCTAAACCCTAAGCCTACGCCAGCCCCAAATCCTCAACGTCTCGATCCCTCAACCCCAAACCCTAGGCTCCAAACCACCCCGCACCTTAGTCCTCCATTCCTGGGCCCTCCTATTACGCCGCTCTCAACATCCGGGAACTTTCCATGTTCAGGGCATACTGACCCTACAATGCCCTGAATTAAGGTTTATGGACTAGGGCCTGAATCTTAAGAGTCTTGAAGACAAGACCCCGAACTCGTAGAGACACAAGGCTTAACCCAAACCCTAACCCTAAACTCCTGAAATAAGACCTTTACAAACTCTAAAGCAATGTGATTGTCTAATTGTCTAAGCAAGGCACGCTGCTGACAGCCCCACAGGAGGAGGGCAATCTCCGCAGTTGCCGGGCTGTCGCAGCTTCGCTGCGGTGTTTTGAGGCTCCAGGGTTTTGGGGCTCCGGGGTTCCCTACACCCTCTAAACCCTAAACCCTCTAAACCCTAAGCCCCTAAACCCTAAACATCCCTAAACCCCTAAACACTAAACCCCTAAACCCTAAACCCGGTTACTGTTGGGGTTTGGGGCTTAGGGCTTTGGATCGCAGCGCTTAGGTTATTCAGAGTTTTTTGCTGCGACAAGAAGTAATGAGGGGGTTCGGGGTTTAAGAATTGGTTTAGGATCTCGGGTTTAGGGTCGAGGGTATGGGTGTTCGAGGCAGAGGTCCAGGGCTTGACGGATGCGTTACTGTAGGGGCCTTATTGATTAGAACAGGGCTTAGCTTTGGAGCATATTCAATATTATACCATAACCAGAATAAGGAAACCCCAAAAGGAGTATAGGTAAATATTAAGGCCCCTACATTAGTTTCAAGGTTTATAGTTTAGGGAATTAAGCAGCGTCGTCTGATGGTTTGGGACTCGGTTCTAAAGTCGAGTTATGGATCTCGGTGGGCAGGACGGCTTAGATTGTCGGGCAGTAGGAGCTGGATAGTATAGGGGCTTAAAAATTGGAATAGGGTGTTGGGATACAGTATACTATAAAAAATGAGGAGCCCCCAAAGATAGTGTAGGTAATTATGTAGGCCCCTGCATGAATTGTAAGTGTAGGTCTCTGGCTTAGTCATTGACTCGGGTTCGATCAAGACGAGGGGTTCGTGAAGCAGGACGGCATCGACTGGGCCTAGAGTAAGGTTGATTCTAACCCCTAGGTCTCAGATGATAAGGCAGCACGGTTTAGCTATGCTTGCGAGATCGGGGATGTCATGTGAACAGAAGTCACCAAACTCCAGGATCTCAGGCTTAAACTTTATGCGCCAAACCTATGCACCCTGCAAGCCCTGTGCCGGTTTGGTGTTTGCCTGAGGGTGGGGTGTCATTGACCCTAATAGATTTCTCCGTGGCCGTTCCAGTAGCATGCAGGGCCTTGCATCCTAGTCCCCAACCCTCAACCGCCTAAACCCTAAACGCCCAACCCCCAAACCCTAAATCTGAAACCCCCAACCCTCCTCAACCCCCAACCCCAATTAAAACCCTAAATCCCTAAACCCTAAACCCCTTAAACCCTTAAACCCCCAAAACCCTAAATCCCTAAACCCCTAAACCCTAAACCCCGAACCCCTTAAACCCCCAAAACCCTAAAACCCTAAACCCCTAGATCCTAAACCCGAAACCCTCCAGTCCATGCTTTTCCAAGGAGCGGAACGTGAAACTCCTGAGACGACTGAAGGCTCCCCCATTCATCGCAGCTTTGGGGTTTAGGGTTCAGGGTTCAGGGTTTAGGGTTTAGGGTTCAGGGTTCAGGGTTTAGGGTTTAGGGGTTTTGGGGTTTAGGGTTTAGGGGTTTAGGGTTTTGGGTTTTGCTCTCTACGCGGCGTTGATAATTAGAACAGGGTTCGTGTCAAAGGGAATGAGGCTTACTATTTAATGGTGCTAATTCAGGGGCCTGAATCACGGCTCAGGGCTTCAGGTTTAGGGTTCAGGGGTTTAGGGCTTAGGTTTGAAGTGCCGGGTCTTCCCAGAATCTTCGTCAGAGTCCGTCAGAGTCGGTTGGGTCGGTACTCCTCCAGTAGATGGTAACGATAATGTTGGGATATCGTCTTCCGTTTCTGCGAAATCACAGCTAAGCCTTTCTACACTACTCGGTGTTTGTGATGTTCATTCTTTGGGCTGGAGACGGTTGAGCTTAAGATGGACAGCCACGGTAACTGGCTGCTTTTGCAGCTCTCCGAATGAACTCATGTCCGTTGGCATGTCTGACGGCTATGAACTGCAATGCTCCTGGGACAGCTTGGAGTTTCGTGGCAACGACCTGGATAATTTAGAAGCCCGACTCATTACCAATACTATTCCTTAAAAGCTTCCTCTCATAATAACTTTTGTACTTACATGAATAGTGATTACGACATACCCCACAACCCTATTCTAAGTATTGGGGCCATATTGAAGACTTGGGGTCGGTTTGCGGTTTGTGGAGTCTTCCGGGAAGGCTCAAGGCCACCACATCCTCATCTGGACTGACTCTCGGCCGCAGATTGGGAGAACAGGAAATTCGAATCTTAAGGGTCTACCTGGACCGAAAAGTATGTAGAATAATAGCCTTTTTATGGGTGTGGGGCCATTATTATCTACTTTCGGGTTTAGGCACGGCCTCTTTCCAAATCCAGCGCCAGATATCAAACCCTGAACCCTAAACCCTAAGCTAAACCCTAAACCCTAAACTTTAAACCCTAAACCTTGTGTTGGCCGGAAAGAAGTGTTCGCAGATCTGAGCCGGAGGAACGGGAATTGAAAGCACGACTACAGGGTTTGGGGGG
>CAJNJA010081874.1:0-20828 GCA_905231915.1 Symbiodinium necroappetens | reverse complement strand
AGTAGGAGTAGGAGTAGGAGTAGGAGTAGGAGTAGGAGTAGGAGTAGCAGTAGTGGTAGTAGTGGCAGCAGCAGCAGGACTAGTAGTAGTCGTCGTCGTAGTAGTAGTAGTAGTAGCAGCAGTAGCAGTAGTCGTAACCGTAATAGTACTAGTAGTAGTAGGAGGAGGAGTAGTTGTAGTAGTAGCTTGACTGCTTTGCCTAAGAATCCAGATGTTCGAGGGGGTCTCCAAACACTACTTTGATTTTTGATATTCTTAAGGACGACTAAGCCTCCAAGCGACCGCATCAGGAACACTGAAACAGTAACAAACAGAACACAAATCAAAGTACTGTCTGGAGACCCCGAAGATAGGCATTCTTGGACCATTTAGTCAACACATCGTAGGCGTGGTGCTTGTAGTTGTCGTTGTCGTCGAGGTCATGAGTGCTCGTAGTGCTTGGTCAATACCGGGATCAGTATCAGTATTGAGATGATGGCGAGAGTTTATGTTCTTACGGATACTATGAGCAGCCTGGTTTTTGTTAGAAAGTCGTGGCCAAGGACCCCTGGCTGGCCGGATGGATACACGTGCGGGGCTTCGGTCTTCGACCCTGCTCAAGATGGCAACCCCTCGAGGGACAGACCGATGCTAGTGGCAGGTCGGCGTGCCAGATCCCACTTTCGCTTCTACAACACCGACCCGCATTCCAACCGCAATAGTTTGCTAAGTTTGCTACAGTGACACACTGAGGCGCCTGCCAGGACTCTTCTCCTGCAGAGGGCTACAGGATGAAGTCGCGCACCAGAGCAAAAAATACTCGGGAGCTCAGCAAAGCAGATTGATACTGTGGAAAGGTCACTGTGGTGCCACGGCTGCAACAACCAGCTACACGTCTGCCCACCCTGGTCTCCCGAGCTACATTCTCCGAGCCGAGAGGCCGTAGAGGCGCTCGCCACGCTCGTTCACGATGCCCGTAGAGCCCTGGCTCACTCAGCTCAGAGAGTGTCAGAGTGTCAACCATTCTTCCGCTTGAGTGCAAGGGAGACGCTCAAGAAACGCTCGGACTGCATTGCAAAGGTTCCAACCATACCATCGTTGCTCTTGCAAGGCCAGCGTCCCGTGTGTACTGCATGAGGAAATCGACCTGCCTTCATATGCACAAGTCTGGAGTACTTCAGGGTCTTTTGGCTGCGCATGTGGGTCAGCGAGTGTAGATGTTGGACGTCAGACGGAGGCAAGACCAGCACAGACTTGCGGTCTCGTCAACACAATCAGAAAGATTAGCTTTCGAAGTTCGAAGCTTAATTCAATCACGCTCTGCCGCAACCCTCTAAACCATGTCCAATGCATTCGCAGCTTTGTTAGCCTCACGCCGCTGCTGGCGAAGGCGGACGATCTCCACCGAAGGAAAGGGTGGGCCTGGTTCTCATGCACGTGTTGAAGGAAGATCTGGAATCTAGAGATCATAAACCAACTTGGCATGTTCAAGATGCGCGTGACATGAAATGCGACATGGGCTACCATTTTTGCGCTGAAACTTGCCGTCACCATCGTCACCACCATCATCACCATCATCCGCATCATCATCATCGTCGTCGTCGTCATCATCATCATCATCATCATCATCTGCCGCGACTGTTGCACCTGCTGCGGTTCCCAAGCAGGGATTTCGCTGAACTGGTACTGCAATTCTTGTTACAGCGGTGTTCCTCTCGGATCTCTCGGGTAAATCAGCCTGAAATCGACAGATTCATGAAAACGTACTACAGGCTAAAGCTGGCACAAAAGCTACAAAGCCAGATGCGCAGCGAATCAGCGTCTTTCCAGTGTTGCCACCCCTGGCCGATTGGCAACCTTGAACATACGCCCGAGTCCCAGATGTCAACCATCTCCCGGCCCTGTGCAACTGCTGTAAAGCCCATCTTCTAAGTTTTGGTGAACACTTGGTGAACATGATGAGGATACGACCCTTTCCGCACAACGTGACTTCAGATTTCAGAGGTGCTGGAGCAAGCCGTGATAACTGAGGCCAGGTCAGTAAGCCGGGTCGAGAGGTGCATTGGCAGATGCAATATTGGGTGTACATCCCAACGATCGAGGACTTGTCAGAAGATGGTCCTACTGAACCATGCCGGCTACACTGAGCAACAGGTCGTAGCCATCCTCGCCACCGTTGGCAGCGATCTCCCACACTGTCTCCTCGTGAAAACTTTCTATGGCTCATGCACACAGCTAAGCATTGAGGTTCGATCGAGTCCAACTGAATCATGGCAGCCTCAAGCCTGATCAGCTCCAACATAAAATAGTCAGGATCCTCCAAACTGAGTGCAAAGGATACCGCACATCTTGCGGATTGAATTTCCCTTCTAACATGGGAGTAGTGCGCCGGGCCGATAGTTCGACTCACTAGCTTGAGCGAAGTCGACCCATGCCCCCCACTTCTTCCCCCTAGACTCCTGACACAAGTCTGCGCTGCTCCAAAAGAGTGTCTAACACGT
Source organism: Symbiodinium necroappetens (assembly GCA_905231915.1). Classification (NCBI taxonomy): domain Eukaryota; class Dinophyceae; order Suessiales; family Symbiodiniaceae; genus Symbiodinium; species Symbiodinium necroappetens. Next base: position 18,348 of record CAJNJA010081874.1, on the reverse strand, counting down.
AACGGCTAGATTCTGAATGAAAGCCCCTGTGGCTCAAAACTTTCGGCCCTGGGGTGTAGCGCCACCTTCTGTCGTAGACCCTGTCTGGCTCGGGTTTGGGTTCATTCTCTTGGTCTTGCGTTGCGAGAGCGCAGCATTTTGCTCCCTGCTGAGACAAGATTGCAAAAAATGGCCAGCATTTCTGTACGAGCACGAAATGCCAGGGGCATGGTCTGAAGATGAGGCTGGCGATGAACAGGGTAGGAATGGCGCTGTGCGGATGATGTGTATGATGAAACTAGTGATGATGTGATGGTGGTGATGACGACGAGGATGATGATGATGCTGATGATGATGATGACGATGAGGATCGGGATGAGGATGATGATGATGATGATGGTGGCGATGATGATGGTGATGCTGAGGAGGAGGACGAGGAGGATGAAGATGATGGGGATGAGGATGATGAGGAGATGACGACGATGATGATGATGGTGATGCCAGCCATCGGATGCCATTCAACACCCACGGCGAACGCAAGAATGCTTCATTCCTTCGTCAACGCAAACATGATTGGAATAATCACCACGACAAGATTTCCGTCAGGTTAGGACAAACACCTTCAGTTTCATTGTCGTCATCATCAGCATCATGACCACGGTTCGCATCAAGATCATCAACATCATAATTGTCATCTTCGATATCAGCCCAAGCAGAACGATACTGACCATTCTTATCATGACCACCATCATCCCACCCCTCACTGCATCACCTGGTGACGGTATCGATGTGGAACAGGCTCAGAGGCCCTAAGCCCTGAACCCCTGCTACTGATTACCGATGATCGCCGAGCACCTCCACGGGGCGACCATCTGAGAACTCCTCCCACATCCTGTCCTGCGCACGGTAGCTGGGAAAAGCTTGCAATTCGCTTCGGGCAGCATTGAGGCTGTTTGGGGAACATTCGGAATCTCATAAGACAGTGCCAGTGCTTGATCGGTACTATAAATGTAGCCCTCGAATGCATAAAAGCGCATCATATCACCCCAACATCATTGCCGCCTGCGAGAAGCGGACGGAGAGCGGGTTTATGAGCCGCTCCTCGTACAATGGCATGGAAGCTCCTCGGTCCCAAGAAAAGGCGAGGAGCCTGCCTAGCTGGAAGGTGTCAGGCTCGAAGTCATGATACCGCCGGCGGGCCATTGCGTCAGGTCACAAAAGCACGAGCAGTCACTCCTAGAGACCATGCCGCATAAGCGGGAGGATGACCCAATTGCGCATCTTTGAGTGCTACAAAAAAGACTGCCTGGGAATGAAGGTCCTCGAGACAACCGCCAAAGCCGGCTTCCCTTCGATCAAACTGGTTTGAGTTCAGCACCCAGGGTCGGAGTCCACCAAGCCAAGAACTGCCGGAGTGGCGGCAGCGCCCTTCATGTGTGAGACAGTTTAATGTGCGCACGTCGCAAACTGATGCATGCGGAGCACATACTGCATTTCAGATAAGTTCTGCGAATCTGCTGGGAGCACTGTCTTCCAGGTATCCTTGTCCAAAGTCGATGAGTCTCAGCTTCCGAGGCTCCGGCTACAGAAAAGAGCTCAGGAAAATGCAGCCCATGTTCTGCAGCGAGATCGTAAGCATCGCGTGCTCTGTTGCTCATCGCGGTTATGGTATGGTTTGGCTTCCTAGTCACGAGTGCATCGGCCTTTATCAACTGCTGTTCAACAGGTGATCATCGCTTCAACGCAGCATGCCCTGCATCCAACCGTGTGCACTGACGGCTACAATAGTGCCTCAAGCTTGCGCCCTTCACGGCTGAAACAGGGCTCACGACATTGGCTGCTCATGCAGTGTGGTGTGCTGCAGTCGGGCCTCTGGTCTGGCATGTAGACATCTGAACCACAAGAGCCCGTGAACTGTGAGAGGTAGTGCACTGGAGGAAGAAACATTACGAAAGTAATCTTGGGAAAGAGCAAGCCTCGAGACAAAATCACGAACAGGGGCCTAGAACCTATCTGAAACCACCACCATGCAAAAGTTCATGGCTGCTTGAGAATACTGCCCTCTGAACTCGAAACCAGCCACTTGTAAGTTCCAGTCAAGGTTCCTCAAGCACCCCAGCCCAGAGCATCTCAAGTAACGAGGACAGTTAGTATGATCGTCCGCAACATTGGAGCGACAACACCCATCAAACACCGGTCCGCACCGTGGGACGCAAAAGTTCTCCAGCTTCAGAAGTAAGCTTGTAACGACAAGGAGGTCGAGGATGGCACAGATTTTCCGCATACCGAAACGTCGCGCATCTCGAGTCTGCTGGTTCCTGCGCATGCGGGCTCTCGGATCTCTCGGATGTGACAGGATCTTGACTTACATCTTGGTCCACATCTGAAGACCTGGATGCTCAATGTTCTTTCTCAAAGACTTAAATCCTAAACGTCCTTTCCCAGAATGCTTTCTCACGAACGGCTGAAAATCAAGTGACCCGGACATCTGGCAGCTAGCTGCAGAGCTCGAGTGGGAAACCCTGCAGCGAAGCAATCGCAAACCCGCAACCCTGACCCACCCAGAAGATCCTTCCTCCGCAGAACGTGCTAGCCGGCGAAATCCAATTCCTCCGTCGACCTTCAACCCTAGGTTCCTGGCAATGAACCTCCGGGGTCCGCGCTTGCACGTGAACCCGAGGAAATTTGATCTCTGATTCTGAACCGGAGCCTGTTTCCAAGAGTTGAAACGCAGGCCTTGCTATGCAATGCTTCGAGGCCATAGAACTGAGTGGTCCAGAGGGTGCTCTCCGCCTCAGACTACGCCAAAGATGTGTAGAGGAGGCTGCCTTTACGTACAAGAACGGTCGGTGGGTCTGTGTACTACATATTGAAATCTGTATTATCTGCATCTGTATCTATGCCTGTATCTATGACTATACCCATATATATATACACACACATACACACATAGCTGTATATATACATATATATATATATACATATGCATTTACATAATATATATATATATACATACATACACACGTACACATATGTCGATGCATACACACACACACACGTGTGCGTGTATATGCTACACCCCCCTCCCCCCGATGTACCTACCTGTTTGGTATGTTTATACCAGCGGCGTGTGTCTGCAGAACCTCAAGTGCACGGACAGCCGTACAGCCGTACTGCTCGCAAAATAGCCATGTCTCATCCATTCCCTACAGCTTCAAACAATGCTTGCGATACAGCTCTTATTGCTTCTGCTAGAACCCATGTAATAGCAGGTTACTATTTGCTGTTGAACGTCTTATGCAAGTCTGCCGTACTGCTCAAGCCACACGATAGGCAGTATTCAAGTAATCTTCACGAAACACAACTCGAATAGCTACTCGGTGCAGCAGTACCGGAGGGACAGAAACTTAAAACCAACCACGCCATAGCAGTTAAGTGCCAGTTCTTCCGTCGGTAGTTACTACGGCTGCGGCCCGGCTACGGCAAATGGCAACAAAAAACACGTAAATGCGCACCAAGTATTCACTAGCGACCAAGCAATGACATGCCAAAGCATAACTGGAGACTTACGAAAGTTTATAATGGGTACATATTCGTGAAATATATTGAAGATGACATAGCTGTTGGGTTTCATTTCAAGGAAATTCTGCTCATCTCTCAATAACTATAACTAAACTTTGGTGAAAAGCAGCTATGCTGCTTTAGCATTTACTTGTGATCACAATCTACTGAACAATCCGTGAATACCATGTAGACCTGAAGCATATAGTAGTGAATATTGCTTACGTTGCATGTGAACAATTCATGTGGTAGAGAATGAAAGCTTACGGATTTGCATTTTGTTAAAATGATACTTGCACTTCCAGGTAAAAGGTAGGAAACTGTGCACAGAACTTCAACCAGGTATCAAAACAGTACTTAGATCAGCTTCGACTATTGGACGAACCTATAATGGTGAATCATCGCCTGAATTCGACGTGAATACTATATGCCAAACAACAAATCATCCCATTTTAGAGTTTCAACGAGCGACATTCCTGCCAAGATGCAGGAATCACTACTCACATACCAAACGATTATCCCACCAAAAGGGAGTGCAATGTTCACCAAGTATGACTAAAGTAGCAGCTAAAGGGCATCCAAACAGTGTTTATGTGCAAACGATAGGCGACATTTAAATTGGGACAAAAGCCGGGTTAAGCACAAGATGCTACATATGACTGCCTATTGACTAAATGTGCATCACAGAGAAGCCATTTCAGGAACACAGTTGAACTGTGACAATGTTTTCGTACTAGAAAGAACTCAGTTATGTATAAGCAATGTTGCTTAAGATTTATGTGATACATGTGAACAGCAAATGCTGCTAAACCAATAACAACGGAGGAGCCGAACATCAACTTGGTATCAAGCTGACATGTATACTGTATACTGTATTTGCTGCTATGATATGGGAGAGCAAAAGTCCGGAGAGGTCCCAGTGTTTTCGTGGCATGGGTTCTGAAAGACCTCCGGACGCGGGAGTACAAGCGAATCGTCCCAAACTCTGTTCAATTTTGTGTCGCACGGTTGAAGACTACTACGCCGAACCTGTCCGTCGCGACTTCACGCGTGGACCCTTCAGGGAACAAGACTGGCCTCCACATCATGCTGCTGGCGCGAAGCGAAATCCTTGATGCAGTGCTTGCATGATCTTATTGTGGTTTTCTGTCCATTCTGGAACCGGCCTGTCTCGCTAGATTTCTGTACAGCCTCTAAAAATATGTCACACCGACAAAAAAAGTCGATTAACCGTGGATGAATATAGGTCTTCGAGCCCTTTCACGAACTTGGCGCTTCTTCGCAGCCCAAGTCCGGGCGAAGGCTGCCAAACCTCAAGCGCAAAAAAGGAGAAGAAGGAAAAGGAACTCCACCAAGCGTGAAGCTCCACGAGCTGGTGATCGGCCACTGAACGGGCAGCTTAGTGAATGTGCTGGGTGTTGCTTAACTAGTAAAACTTGCTTATACTTCCTTACTACCACTTTGGTAAGTAGCCTAACTGCTTAGCAACACCCAGTATATTCAAGCATGCCAGCTCTTCTCAAGCGGGATAAGACTTCACGGCGGAGCATTCATCGAAATCATGGGAGGTGGGGCCCATTCTGGGCCCCCCCGTCCCAAAGAGTCCAAGAGAACCCAGTTGGTGTCTCAGCTTCAGCGGCCCCATCGGCCGGAGACATGAAGGGCATGATGCCAACGGGCTTTGCCAGCAGACCGGCTCTCCCGTGTGGTGCGCGTCAGCGACTTCCACGCGAGAAAGGCAGCGCGAGCCTGCTTTCAGACATGCCCAGGACGCATTCACAGGCTTCTCTACCTTCCAAGTATTTCTAGACATGCCCTGCTCAAAGCAGTCATAGAGTCATGGTGGTCTGGGGACTTGACTTCAGATTCGTGATGTCTTTCCGCAGTTGAAACGACAACATTCATTGCTCTGTGGGAGTACGTAGCATCTACGAATATTTCTGCGATGCGATGCTTGACGACTCAAGGCCCCAGGCCGGGCTACCTCGGCAGAGCAGCCGTTCGCGCCTGCATCTCGCTGTTTGAGGTGGGCATGAGGCTGATGATACCTGCCTGCCAGGAGAGCTTCACTGAGTAGGCCTCCCCTCAAGCCCGGTATCCTCGTCATGCTAAGTGCAGGCACCTGTTCCCCAAACATTGAGGATGGTTCGGTATTCGCCATGCTGCTGGGCCACAGATTAGAACATTCACGTCATTTGGAGTTGAGGAGGGAAGGGCAAACAAGGCCTTGGCACCTGTCCACGCCTACCTTGCTCCGGGATCAAAACCCTGCAGGATCTACTTCACAGGATGTGAAATCCCGACGACTTCCTGTCCGCCCTGCGTCGGATTGAGATTCACGGCGTTGTGCAAGTCTTCAGTTCAGCTTCAAGCTTGGAAGCTCCAAGCATGGCCTGCTCCTAATTTGTCATTCTGGATTCTGGAGTCAGGAAAAGACAACATCTCTGTTCGTGCGGCTGTCCGAGAACTACTTGACTCACACTACAAATGGTCTATTGCTTAGCTATGCAGACTTACTCGTAGTGCTGGAAGTGGTGCAAGTGCAGGACTGCTGGCGTCAAAGGTCAGAAGCAACAGAAGAAATCGTGATGGTTTAACCGCTTTGCTTCGTACTGTCTAGGTATGAGGGAAGCCCACGCCTGCCAAATTCGAATCGGCTGCAGAAGCTTGGTAACGATCTCGTCGTCGCCGAAAAGATCGGTGACTGGACCTTGCACGATCGGAGATGGCACGGCCCCAACCATGTCCAATCTGCACAGTATTGTCACAGTGTTCACCGGGACCCTGGCAATGTTTATCGTGATCCTCCAGAGCACGGGAAAAGTTTCGAGCATACCTCGGCTGGCCACGGGGCTGCAACTCTTGAGGCTCGGGTGTACCACAGTGCACCACTGCAGGAAGATGCCTCGACCGAGATCCCACAGTTCTACTATGTTCTATTGCAGTCTGACGATTCGGATGCAAGTGCAAAAGCACATCCTGACCCTCAAGAACAGCACTTGCCGAGAGGCATTGCGCACAGACTCTTCTGATCGCTGCGGTCCATGATCTTGTGGAAGGCATTTAGACTGACCTGCCATGTTTGACTTGCCATGTCTGGTGCAAGGCCTTGGGTTACGGTGGGCGGATCTACCTTCCATATCCTGGACACTCCGGCCGTTAGCAAGACGTTCTCTGACATGCTCAAGTCTGATCAATGCTGATTCCAAGGTTGACTGTGCTGACCACAGCAGAGATCTAGCAGAAAAGGCGACCTGAAAGAGATGGCAAGATTGGTCAGCACAGGCCATGCGACCGCGATGCTCCCACCTGATCGGATAAGCATGGTCGAGGCGGGGGCCTAAGGAAACTCACTGCAAAAGACGTCGGCCATGCGCGTCAAGGGACCCTTAGTCTCAGCGCCTTCCCTGCATGCTGCCCGCCGAGGTGCACCCTCCTAGACTTTTGAAGTACTTCAGCTCCCAGACACTTGCAATTCCATCGCAACGGCCGCGACGGCGGCTGCAATGTAAGTGGCAGAAAAAGAAAAAGCGATGCAATTGGTAATCGTGTCGTTATCCTCTTCGTCCTGGTCATCGTCGTCATCGCCGTCGTGAACACGTCGTCGACGTCGTCGTCGTACCACCGGCACGGGCCGAAAGGACGGCTCCGAAAGCTATGCCGCAGGAATCTGACAACGAACACCCCACCACAGAGTGACGGTGGACGAGCGATCCCAAAAAGGCAGGAAGCTTGCGTTTGCATCGCATCAGCTTTGGCGTGGGACACCAGCAGTGCCCCTCGTTTGGCCTGGACCTTTTCATTCTGAAGACAACAACTTCATTTACCCAGCTTCCCCTGCCCCAAGCCCCGCCAAGCACCGAAGGACTTCGACAGGACCGCCCTGACACCCAGCCTCACCCATAAGGCCGCTTCGCCTTAGATTCCACTCCAGATGTAGGAAGCTTGAGGTGCGGATGGGACGTGTGGGGCTCTGTTGCACTCTTTTGCCGCACGGTTTCGATGTTCACTTGCAGCCATTCGAGCTGAAGGCACTTGCACGCTGGTCCGGAAGGACGTCCTCGAGGATGTGAGGTGACGCCTCGACAGGCGGGCAGAAGCAAAGCTCCTGTGATGAAATTAAGGGACTGGACAAGCTAACTTGGGCCCTGCACGCATCTGACGAAGGTTGCGTACATGATCGTACATGAACTGAAAACAGGGCTCGTAAGACAGTAGACTGAAGCACCGATTCGTGATGGTGAGGATCCTATGCTAAGCTTGGAAGCGAGAGCCCTGCAACCTCTGCATGTCGGCCTCCCAGGTGTATGCGAGGTGACCAGACTGGAGCAAATACCTCAGGCAACAGTAAGGATGAATCTGCCTCCGAGAGGCTCAGACATGCAGCCGATTGTTCAGCCTAGCAAGCAGCTTGGGAAGTTGAGCCGAGGAGCATGCCCGTGCTCACAGAGCCAGCTTGGAAAACCTCCTCTCCGTAGACGATGCTCTGCTCAGTGAGTGCGGAGTGGCATGTCCGTGACACATCGGATATGCTGAGGTAGGTCAGGTACTTGAACATTCCGTGCTTCTCCAAGACGGGAATCCCCACTTCCTCCTGCAACCGTCGCATGAGCCTGTGGGGAAGGCTCTCAAAAGCCTTGATGTCTGAGAAGACAATCTTGCCCATGGCCTTGCCTAGCCCTCGCTGGCGGATGCATGCCAGAATCTCACTTGAGAGGTCTGCGGAGACGTGCTTGTCTGCGACATAGCGCCTCACCAGCTTCCTTTGGCGTGTGTCTTGTGCCGTGAGGCTGCGCAGCTTCGCAAAAGACTGGTTGATAGTTCCCAAGAAAAAACTGAAAGCAATAAGGCCTCCCAGGCAGATAACCACCGAAAATATCCGCTCTGGCGTGTTTGTAGCAACCACATCCATGGCAGCCGGTGTAAACTGGGTCAACGACCAGTGCACACTAGTAGCGTACATATACATTACGGAGCCACCAGAACCATTGACATGCAGTCCTCGGAGCTCAGCATGATCCTTCACCCAAGTTGCGTCGGCTGTTGTCATGCCACCGAGGCCATACCATGCACACCCCGTGAAATGACATAGTAGCGCAATGACACCAAGGTGCTGCAAAATGCCCATGAACGTAGCAAGGTACACCGAAGTCCACTCAAGTTCATACTCCAAGGAAGAAAAAAGCTCGCGCAACAGAGTGAACCTGTCGGACATCTTCAACAATCGTAGCAGGCGTATGTTCCTCAAGAGGCGTAGCAGCGTAAGAGCCTCCAGCGTATCATCCTCAATAGCAAAAAGTGATACCGCATCTATGACGATCATGCTTAGATCTGCCACGAACCAGTGCGTAATGTAGTTCCAGGCAATGTTCCTGATTCTCATCTCCACGAAGCCTGAAAGCAGCCAACTTCTAGCGTCCTCTATGATAAGACGCAACTATCTGTAATGTGGATTTGGTGAATACTGCGAACCCTGGACACCGCGCCTGTCCGCACGTCGAGGAAGCCACGCAGAAAGGTGACAAAGAGATCCATCGTCCAGATGATGCTGCTCGCAATCCTGGAGCTCCGGGCAGCTGTGAGAAGGGCCAGGGGTGTTTCAACCTACACGACATGACCCTCAGAAAGCAAGATACGAGGTCAGCCAAGGCAGTCGGAAGAGGCAGGGGAACTCTTCCCGACTCCATGCGTTCGGGGTGCCGGGGGCATTGAAGGCCTATAGTTAGAGTCGATGCTGCTGGCCGCGCACATGTACCACAAGCGGCGAGTGCAAGCCGAGCATCTCCAGTCGACGCGGCAGACCGACGCGCTCGATGGGAAACGCGGAGAGCCTCGTTGAGGGTCAGCTAAGACGCGAGGACGGCTAGGAAGGACCCCAGATGATCTTGAGCTATGCCATGCTCTCACAGAGGTCTGCACGTTGTGTTCACGCTTCAATCCTCGACCCAAAACACACGTACGCAGAGCGAAACAGTGGCCCAACGGTGCCGCTACAGTAACTGTAGAGATCTGAGCCACAGCCGTGTCTAAAACCCTGAAGCTTCGGATGAAGTCCTAAGGTCCTAAACGTCCTAAACGCCGACTGCCGACCCCAGGCCGACTCCCCCGAAAGCTTTACCCAGGCATGTTTCAGAATCAGAACCTCATCACTCAAGCAGATCAGTCTGGTGACCTGAACCGACCTCCCCCTGCCGCCTCTGCCTTGCTAAATTTCCGAGCGGGGTATCCTACCAATGAGGACGAGCAACACCGGAATCATCAGTGCATCGTGAACAATCGCTATGATACCTGAGACAGACAAGCACTCACACAGAAGAAGCTGCGCACGATGCAACTTCGCAAAATACAGAGGAAACCTGCCCCGTCAGTGGCGCAGTCCTTCAAGGCATCGGGGTGCCAGGGTGCCAGATAGAGAGGCTCTTCCAACAACAATCTCAGAATGCAATGGCTGTACCCTTATTTACGAAGACTTCGTTTATCTTGGTTAGAGTGAGTGTCTTAGCCTTGGCAAGCATATTGCAAACTCCAGTAACTCTAGGATCCTCATCAAGCGCTCTTCCACCACTGAAATACCGAAACATTCTGGAGCAACGACAGGACCTCACCAAACAACCACACAGCCAAGCACAGCCAGTCGAAATGCACGGCTGTACCTTTGCCCTCCATGGGCCCCATGCTGATGGGCGGTCATGCAGCCTGCAACCTATCGGTACCAAAACGCCTGCTGAACCTCAAAACCATAACCCCCCAACCACAGCTGCCACAGAAGGCACAAACAGCGTCCCACACGAGGCACCGTTTGCATCCAGGCCTTTGGCTCAAATGCATATTGCTCAACGGTTTGGCAGTGCAGCCACATGCAGCCACCATACAAAGGATTCTACAGCCCGGAATTGCAGAGACAGGTATGCCGTCACATGTCCACAAGTCTGCATAGCATGCTCAGTATTAGCAATGCCAATGCAGGTGGTGTGAGAAGCAGATTCAGCCAGCGTTCGCACCCAAGAGCCATCAGTTTGCCAACGAAATACCGGCACACCTCTAAGTTGGATGGCAACGGCATGGCCACATGAAATAGACTAGCATGCCCTCTCTTGCCAAATCCTCGTCATTCGCTAATTGCCTGTGGAAACCTTCAACATGGAGAGTTTGCGACATCTTGCCTCATCACAGCTTTTTGCAAGAGGCGGCCATGCTCCTGCAAGACTGTCAAGATCGAGGATTTGGAGCGATGCAAGAAGCTCAGAGAGGTTTGTATCGTCGGAGAAGTTTCCAAGGTCAGGGAGGCTCATGTTGGCAATCTTGTCTGCTGTTTGTGTCCGTCTGCGTCCGACAGGGCTTTTTCCAACAGAGTTCCAAGAAGAGCATGCAGCCCAAGCACGTACACTTCCGGAGAACGTTTATGAGGGCACGCTGAGCATGTGTGTCTGAACCACGCGCAGCCTCGATTTATTACGGTGGGCTGCTCCTGAACCTCCATTCCCGAACGGAGGGTGGATTTCTGGGTCCTTGGCTTCGGGCAGCTCGTAGAAACACTACACAAAGCACGCTCACACCGGAAGCTCTGCAGATTATTGATTATGTTCTTTGCCGCGCCAAAACACAGAGCATGGAACAAACTCCTGCAAACTCATACAAGCAAGTTCCAAACCAAAAGGCTTGGTGTTCACCGAGCCCTGGCAGTTTACGAAGGGTTGGGGGCAACTTGTATGCGAATTCCCACGCCTTCAAACGAATTCCTCTTGCCTGCATGCCTCTTAACGGAAGCCCAACTCATCTTGCGTGCATCTCTACCGGCGGCACTTCGGTCTTGAAGCCTCAGCAAGAAAAAAAGATCATGAAGAAGCCAAGCTTCCAGCCCCTTAATACAAAACATCGACATAAACCCGCACCAACTTTGCCCAAGCTCAGAAACGTGACTGTTAGACTCCGGGCCAAAAGCAATAAATCCTGAACCCCTAGACCCGCATGTCAGGTCTCAACACACCGGCGAGGCACAGGCGACCCACAAAGTCCTGGCCCATCCCTGTCATGCCGGCGGAACTCTTGGAGACTCCGCTTCCTCGGCACACGAGGAGATGCATTGGATATGCATTTTTCTACATGCTCGAGCGATGTAGGGAGGGTGGGCTGCTGTGGGGGATTGGAGCTCTGGGGTATGAAATCTGTGGCTCTAGGGAACATCTGGACCACTCCATGAATCTAGCTACCCCTAGCTGCCCCATGCCGAAGACAAGGCTCTCAAGAGGAATATCTCAGACATCCCCAAGAAGTTATGGTTTGACTCGGTCCTATCTGTGCCCATGACGCTTGAGTGTGGCTCTGAAGCCTCCGGCAGGATATAAATACATCTGGGTTCCATAAACCCAACTAGCCCTACCAGTACGAAACTGAGTTCAACGGTGTCGCTAAGCAGGCCTTCGCACTCAAATGATCCGCTACGAACAAGCCGAATTGCAACCGGGCGGCGTGAGTGAAGGTCCTCACTATTCCAAATCTGATGGAGAGGACTGGTGCCAAAGCCTGCGTAGACGATCAGTTTCTATGTGTGTGCAAACATGCAGGCATGCCTGCACGAACATGCACACGCCGGGTCCAAGAAAAACGTTCCTGGACACTGCATAGGAAAATCAACCAAATTTAGCTGATTCTTTCCGCGAGTTTTGGGGATTGATTTCTGGCTCGAGTAGGAAGATTGCGTAGCTTGACTCCAGCAATGGTCATTCCATGAGTGTACAGTTCGACGTATGCACCGGGATGCCGTTTCCACTGAACAGTATTGCCGTTTATTGTTGCAGGACGTTTGGACCGTAGGGACGAGACTATCTTGCTTTGATTGACTCGACTGGAAACGCTCTTCCGGTTGTACGACAGGGTACATTGGTATACCTGACACCGATTGTTGCTCCGCATGCCATTGTAGATGTGGCGAGATTGGCAGCGAGTTGTTTGACTGATGTGTTGTCGGGAACGGAATAACAGCTTGATGAATGAGGGTTTGTTGTGCATGTCGGATTTGCATGACAGCTCGTTTGACTATCCTCAGCAGTTTGGTGCCCTGATTGCGCACGTATGACGCGTGGAAAGTGAATGAGCCACAGCTGAAATTGATCCGGCGCGTCCAGACAGAGAAAGGAAATGCTGTATCCGAAATAGTAACATACAGGATGTACGATGGGGGATCAACTGCCATTATCAGGGCTAGGAATTTCTTGACTTTGGCGAGCACCCGGCCCCGTGACCTGCAAGAATGGAAACGGCGAGTGGAATATAAATTGCGCCACAAGCCGCAATTGAGGCATGTGAAGAAGAGTGAGCCTAGACATTGCCTTCTGCAGATTGGCAAGCCTGAGCTTAAAAACAGCGCTCAGCGCGCCAAACTACCTGGGGGCAACAAGGAAGACCTTCCTGATTAAGACTTTTGACAACCATTTATGTCCGAAACCATGAAGCTTTCTGACGCTTCACCAGCTATCTGGGGTCTTCGCCGGTCCAATTTGTATTTGTGTTAACCCAGCCGGGGCCTGGCCCCGAAGCCGGCTTGAGTTACAGCATCATGCTGTGTGAGTGTGCGCGTCATACTATATGCCAGGTCCGCCATATCAGAGACAAAATCAGACGGCTGCTCTCAGATCAACATGATCGCCCAGGAACTGTACGTTGGCCCTTCAGACAGGTCCCCTTTTTCTGCGATGTCGCGGAAGGACACTTCTCGACCTGAGTCCGTGTGCTAAGGCCAAGAAACTCCTAGGCAGCTTGTGTTCATGTTGAGATCAGTGCGCAGTTTTTCCTTGAATGGCATCTGGGGGACCCTGGGCCTGTGCAGTGGTCGCAACATCTGCATGACTCCTCAAGGGTCCAACCTGAAGCATCCAACAGTTGGAGTCCAACACGGCTTCGATGACAAGAGGCTCTGGCATTTGGGCTCGAGGATGCTTTGCTTGGGTGCATCCTTGATCTTCAAATCTCGAAAGATTAGGTCCGAAGTCCAGGACTCAACCGTTCATTTCCTCAAAACAAACCCCTAAAGTTGAAGCGCCTGTCGCCAAGTGGCCTTCCTCCGATTCGAAGGAGCTGTAGTCATCCAAGGCCGCCGGGCTAGCTACCTGGGTCTCCCTCGCACTGTCAAACACACTACCAAGCCCAACACGCACAAGCCACAAGCACATAAAACACATCCAGACCCCGGAAAAGGAGAAAGGGGAGAGTAAACACCCTGCGGCGGAGCTGCCCGGCTGTCGGACAACTCTGCGGCTGGCCAGTCGAGCTCGCTATCCTGAAGCAAACTCCATCACTTGACCTGTAGAAATTCTGAAAGCCCTGGTTTGTAAGCATTCACAAATCCCTGTAGCCTTACCATACCTTACTCTGCATTCTTTGGCACTACTAGCGTTGTGCTGCTATGTGGCCGAACCGGCAAGTCACCCTCTGAAGAAAGTTCGTGTTGGGTCAAGACCTGCTGTTGCTGTTATTTCCAGGGCCCAAACTCGTCCTCACCTCCAGCACAGACTTCGATACCCTGCTGAGGTGAAGAAAACCGAGACGACAACTGAAGGACTGCCATCGCGTCCTCCGGGCTCACTTTCCAGATCTCAGCCTCCCACTCCTCTTCGGCCTTCGAAGCACAGGCTGGTCTTGGCTCTGCGCCCTTCCGAACGTCGGCAAGTCCCAGCATGCTTCTGAGCTTCTGCTCTTGCGAGGAGTCCACGAGGCCTTTGAGGGGGCCCCTGCATGCGATGACGTTGCGATGAATCCTGGCTTCCAAATGCCTGAGCCCTCAAACACTCCGCAAAAGGGGGGGGAGAGACCTAGTGGAGCTCGGCAACATACAAGGCTCTAAAGCCCGAAGCCCCAACTTTGCCTCAGGCTTCTTGTCGTCCTGCAGCTGGTCGGTGGCGAAAGACCTCAAACTTTCAGAGATACTCCAGGATGAATGCATGGCTTTGCCTGTGGGGACAAGCACGATTGCACTCAGTCGGTTTTGGCAGTGGGGATTTCCGAGCGCCCCACTCCAAGTCTTTGCACACTTCGTTCAACTGCTCGGCCAACAGGACCTGCCCAATGTGATACATGAGTCTGGTGTGCTCTTCTCATGTTGCAGGCCCTAGGCCCCCCCTCCAAGTCAATGTGGCGGGCCGCCATGTTTTAATGTGCAATGCGAGTTTCTGCCGGCTCCCTGCCTGGATGCTCTTAAATACGTCGTTCTTCATTTCTTCCAGTCTTCTGGAAACATATTCCCCAAGCCGAACGGCGGGCAACACCATGGCTTTGCCAGCGGCTTGGGTGGTCATTGTCGGTTGTCTGCGGCACTCTCGGCCCCAGACAAACGAGTGGCGGTAAAACTACGGTCCCATGCTCGTCTCACGGCTGGCACTATAAAGTTAACACAGCTGCAGATGACCACCCAGGCATGGCGTCGGAGCGCGGCCTTGAGCCACAGGCGCAGCCAGTTCACGTGCTGGGTACTTGCCAACAGGCTAAGCTTTATGGGGATGGCAACAGAGGCGTCACGTTCAGGTTCGGGCAGGATGGGAAGCTAAACTTGCAGGGGGATGTCAAGGGTAGGGTGATTGCAACTTCGTCGGGGAAGGCAAAACAGTGCTTGCACAATCATTAACAGCAGAACATTGTGTGTGCTCAATCAGTGGAGCAGGTTCCAAAGAAACCGCAATCTTTTAAGCTTCGCGACCTGTACAAAGATCCGACCCAGTATACCCTCTGTACACGTGCAGGGATATCTACAAGTCGGGATATCCTCATCCTTAATCTCAGGACTCACACGCCAGGTTGCCCGTGGCACCCAATGCCCCTCTATCACAGAGAGGCGACCAGGTCTTCTAGGTCCTGCATAGGAGAAACCCTAAACCCTAAAGTCTCAAGCTTCAATACGTCCCCTCGAACGGCCTACACTTTAGCAACCATTCGCAACCCTAGCCGAAAGCCCTTCCATTATCCATCCAAACAAGTTTTCCACCATCTCTCAAAACTCCAAAGTCTTGGAGCTTGTAAGCGTGGAATCGGAAACCCTGGTCCCTGATCATGAACTGGTAGCGCTTGGAGAGCCCCCGCTTGAGCTTCCCGAGCCGCTGCATCTCCCGACACAGAAGGGCCCTCCCATGCTCTGTAGCCTGAGACGACAGTATGTGGGAATTTGCCAACAGAAGAAAGACAGATGATGCGAGTATCATGGAATTGGGGGGAGTGAAGGCAACCGAAATGTCTCGAGTTCAACGGGTATATTCCCATCCTTGGGCCGGATCCCGTCTAGGGCATTCTGGCCTGCAGGGTCGCCGCCGCCTCAGTGAGGAGAATGCACACGGCTTCAACTCGATACTCCTCCTTGAGCACCGGTGGCCTCACCATCACTTGAAGCCTGAGGATTGAGGGCACGAGTATGGGTTTGCAGCATTTGAAGCTTGTGATGGCATCTATGACTGTGAAACAACCTGTTTAATTACTGCACCAGAAGTAGCTTAAGCACCGAAAGATGCCAAGGGACTCTACCTCCCCCAGGTCCTTCATCTCCTCATGTGGCTGAGGCTCCCCACCAGCCATCAGGAAGAAGAAAGTCGAAGGCCCCATGCCCAGGTCCCTCGCCAGCCGGTCCTTGAATTCTGCTACCGTCTCGCTGACGCGAGGTTGTGAAGCGGTCACGCGTCCGCTCAGCAGCAGACACTGTGGCAAGCCAGGGGTGCGGGGCTCAGCTTCAGGATAGGCTGCTGCATCAAGCTTTAACAGGGCATTGTCTTGGGATATGCCTTGTAAAATGAAGTCGAACTTCACGAATGGACAAAGACCTTTGTTGAAAAGCTGTCCGACACTTCGAGCAACAGCGTTGGCACTCTCTCTGACTCTGACCGCCTGGTCCTCCTTGGCTTTATCCTCGCAATCCTCATATCGCTGAGAGAACTGTGTTCCCATGTCTCGGAGGACCGCGTCCACCACGAAGGAGCTCAAGCTCGGCGGCCCCTCCGAAGCACTGGACGGGCTCGGGCCGTCTAGCGCCAGGAGGATGTCGGCCAAAGCGACGGCCGTGGAGGAGCGCTTGAGGCCCGACCAGAGGCTGTGAGCGACAAGACAGTCGGCAACGTTCTTGACGAGATCTAAGTCTCCACTTGCCAGGTTCAAAGCTACGTCGCCTTCAGCCGCAGGTTTCCGAGCTGCCTCTGCAAAGCGCTCCAGGTTTCCATGCGAAACCTTATTCATGAACAGAGTTACCCGAGACTGCACGTCGGGAGCGAATGCTGCCACAACGGTTAGCTCCATGGCAGCGAATGGAGCGCACAGCAACCCAGACCCAAACACACAAAAACTCAGGGCACAAACGGCCTTGGGCGTGGGGGCAAAACAAGAATGCAGCCTCACAAGGCATCTCACAGCTGGGCTCGATGCACAGTCAGGGACTTTCCTGCGGCTGCTCGACGCTCGGGCGTGCGGATCCACCTCAGTGTGGTTTCGACAAAGAGCCGGGAGTCAGCCGGCCAAGCTTGGCAGGGTGAACAACACACAGGGAAATTGCTCACAGCGGCTCCCACATACGAGGAGCAAAGGGTTGGGTGCATGCGGTAGAGAAGTTGGTTCGTGGTCCCAGATTGGAGCAGTTTTGTCCTTCAAGGTGGCTCTTGGATGCTGCTGGCGGCCGAACTGATGGCCAAGCATGTCAAGATGCTGAGAACCGCCGCTACTTGACAGATTGATTGAGGACCTCTAGGAAATGCTCGGGTGTAGCCAGGTGCTTAAAATGACGACTCACCTCGTCTGAACAGCTTGAACGTGATGTGACACCGCCGTAGATTTGCAATCATCAGCACTCCCTCCCGACAGCTTCAAAAGCCTAATTCCCGGCGGGTTATTGCCATGCCAAGCGGAACCCACTCACAGCTTTTCCGCACAAGTGCAACTTAAGTACACAACTACGTCCAATTTCTTGGAGTTGTGGCCGCAATATGCAAAAGATGGAATGCAATGGACCCCAGCTTAATTTACCGGCGATAGTCTTCGGGGGCCTTCTTGCTGACAACCCGAACACTGAGTCCTACAATGAATCTCTATTAACCTGGACTTAAGCCCACAATCAAGTCTCTTCAGCTGAAGGGTCGCATTGCATAAATCGAGGGGTCTGCTAAAGAAATCTCGCCGACTCGCACTCGTGGCCAGCCAAAATACCTTGAACCCTTACTCAGCCTTACTCCGAGACCTTATCAAGGAAACCTCGCAAAATGAAACTTATGATCCCGTGAAGGCGGCATCCGTGGGAGAAAATGAATCTTTCTTGCGATGAGGCCTTGATCTTGGTATTTATCCGTCCTCGAGTCAGTAGGCTCAGACGCCACTCAATCAATCGTTCTCGTTTGCGAGTCTCTTTCTATCTGTGTCTGTGTCCATCTGTCTCTTTCTCTCCATCTCTGCATGTCCGGCTGTCGTTGTCTCCTTACGCTCTCCGCCTACAAGTTCCGATATTTCTTGGCAGCTCTCCCGGCTCTTGGTGCTGCAGTCCACCTAAGCCATGCCAACCAAACAACAAACACCACAGCTTGGTACGAACACAAGCTAGAGCGAGACACCGGACAATGCAAAGTTTACACATGTATCTGTGCGTGCATGCATGCATGCATGTATGCCAATGCAAGTCTGAATGTGAATGTCTTTGTCTATGCCTCGTCTTAGTCTATGTATATGTGTATGTGTATGTGTATGTATGTATATCTGTATGTATTCATATCTATACGAGAAAAAGTATACGTATGCGTTTCTGCGAGTCCATATATATGCATGTGTATATATATATATATACACAATATGCATATA
>CAJNJA010081863.1:0-20830 GCA_905231915.1 Symbiodinium necroappetens | reverse complement strand
TTGTTTGTTTGTTGTTGTTTTTGTTTGTTTGTTGTTGTTGTTTGTTTGTTGTTGTTGTTTGTTGTTGTTGTGGTTGTTTGTTGTGGTTGTGGTTGTTGTTGTTGTTGTTGTAGTCGCGCTAGAGGCGCAAAGCAGGCGTCCATGTTGGGTCCTGGTCGTGAGCAGAAGGATCCGGTCGTTTTTGAGGTTGAGTGGGGGAGTCCTGCATAATGAATGTGTGCGTGTGTGTGTGTGTGTGTTTTGTGGTGAGGTGCAGTGTGGCTCCTGGTTCTTTTATCGTCCATTCATGTAGCATCCAAAATAGGGATGCCCCCTTCTCAGAACCCCCTCCCAACCGAGGCACATGTTTGTCAAAAAGCAGCAAATGGTGGATGCGTACGAGGCCGGCATGGGCCGATGTTAAAAGACAGACGTCAGCTTCTCAAGATACTGGCTTTACAATGTAGCAATTTCATTACATGGTTATTCGGAGCCCTGAATACTCAAGGATGTTCAATCTACGTTCTAGTCATTCTAGTCTGGACCCTGGCAGCGCGAACCGACGTATCCGTTCGGGGCCCGGCAGATGACGTATTCAGTTGGCTTGGAGCGCTTCCTGGAAGCAACTACCATCCATGCCGTGCCTTGAGACAAAAGAAGAACGACGCATAATCTCACATGTTCAGAAGTAACGCTTAACTTAACATTCGCTCGTCATGCAACCCGTTTGTCCGTGGTAAGATGTGCAGACTCCGAAGCAAAGGCCGGAGTCCATGTGCACGGATCTTCATAACTATCAAACAGAAGCAGCGCAGCAACATGAACAACGCCAGCAATAAATGCAAGAACCGCAACAACGTCGACGACGACCACCACCTCCACCGCCAGAACTGCCACCACCACCACCGCCAGCACCACCACCGCAACCACAACCACCACCACCACTGCCACCACAAGCTGGCTGTGTTGTTGATCAAGTTTTACATTTTTTTCTAAATTTCTTTTTCCGAAATAGTCACTTCCCCCGTGCGTTTTTTCAAGAATATTCAGTTTTATTCAGTATTCTGCAAAATTATGCTATACACTTTGGATCCCAAGTTTTGGCTGTGAGAAACACCCTTCTGGAGAAAACCCCCTGGCCCCATGAATGATTCCATGCCCGAAACCCGAGCGGCTCATTGGCAAGAGAATTCAAACAACAGCCTCAGAAGTCTCAAGCTCAAACCCAAAGCAGATCCTAACTCATCATGGCGTCAGGCGGAGGGCGTGATGTTGGATTTCTTCAAAGGCTTCTTGGACTAAGGCCACACCCAGGTCAGCCCATCGTCACACGTGGTCACCCCTCTTGCCACTCCACTGTGTTGGGTTCTGTGTTGGGTTCAGGGTCCGCGCACGGGACTGTCCAAAGTGGCCTTGATGTTTGGAGACAAGCAACCCTAAACCCTAAAACCCTAAACTGGGATTGGGCCGGAGCGTTGGAGTCGCTATAGAAGCGTCACTTTTTGGCAGTACTGTTTCTCGAGCTTGTACTCCCATTGAAGACTACAGGATTAGATGTCGATGCACCCCACCCCTGCGTTATATCGGATCTTGGGACGCGATCGCACCCACGAGTCCAACCCGATGTGGTGGTATTTTCGAGCGTGGGCACGTGTCACTGCCACGCCTACCTAAACCCCCAAAAGTAGGTAAAAATATGGCCCAAAACCCATAAAAAAGGCCATTATTCTACATACTTTTGGGGCCCAGGTAGTCGGTATATCTTGCTTGCGTGACGCCGGTCGACACGCTCGTCCAGACAGCTCCAGACCGTAATCTTAGATACTGTCGCCAATTCTAAAACAGAATCCCATTAAATGCCATTAAACAACAAAGCAACAAGAAAAATCAGAAACCAGAAACTCGATAGTATATATTTTAAGCCCTCAACAAAGCGATTCCGAGCAACCCTGAGCTTTAGAGTCAGTTCCGGTCTTCTGCTTGCGGCAGGGAATGAGCAGAGTGAAACTCCATACCTGTGACTGCAGCACTGCAGAGCACCCCAGAGCTTCGCACTTTGCGACCCCGCCTCAACACTGGGCCGCGCCGGGGCATAAAATTAAGCGTGCGGGCAAGTGGTGGATGAATTCTAAAGAATCTATATGACTATATGACAACAAACCCTAAACCCTCACCCTTAGTCCCGGCGCCTTAAACTCTCAAACAAAAAGTTGCCTCAAAGCTTAAACCATGAGCATGAGTGTGCAACCCGAGCTGGAGACATGAGTAGCAACATCCTGCCATGCCTCTCGGATCTCCATGAGCCAGGGAAGAGGCGAGAGGACCCTGGGCCCTAGAGAAAAAAGACAGAGTTTGGGAGTTTAGCAGAAAACAACGAGATATCCAAACCATGTGTTTGAGTGGCAGAATAGCATCCCCACTTCGTCATGGCTGCCTCTGAAGCCGTCAGAACCGGCCCATGTGCCTTGCAGCTGAGGTTACAACGTGTCCCACCACAAGGTGCACAAGTACTTTGATCCTTGCCTGGATGAGTTGTAAGAGGTTTTAAGACCTGCTTTCAAACGACACGCAGGATTTTGTCAGAAGCTTCAACGATCCGCATTCACTCTTATGTAGGTATTTGGTTGCAGAGCCACCGCCTCATTCCACAAATGCAAGCGGCGGGCTAATTTGTTAATTCACCGTCGTCGTGCGACTCGAGGACTCGATTTTCGACATCGACTCCACGATGCTGAAGCCATGCCTCTTTTCCTCTTATAAGAGAGAGCATCCGATTTTTAGGCTCAGTCTTACTTTGATTTCGAGCTGTTTTGTAAGCCTCATGGCCTTCAGATACAGGTTGCCAGGGTGAAAGCCCGATTTTTTTTGGAGAAAATGAGGAGCTTAGGCGGCTCATGGCTAAGGAGTCGCACCGTGACCCAGAATCCCAGACCTCCGGTCTGCTGTAAATGCCTCTGCCCAAGGCCACTTTCCGGGATCTACATTCCAGGACACAGAGCCATGGCTGAACTTCTCTTAGGGGCTGAGTAGGTAACCTTTAACCTTTTGGGGCCTATATAAACCTATTACAATTCAAAAAGGGCTAACCTTTTTTGGGCTATGTACTCGGCCCCTATCTTCTGCATTTTTAGCACCAGGACCTTTCGGCAACCTCTGTCTGCTGATACAGTTCTCTTGTGGCTGGAAGGAAGAAGCTAAGGCAGCATGTAACCTGCGCGAAGCTCCCCGACAAAGGATTCCGCCAGAGCCCTGCCCCACGGCCCCCTCCGCCGACTTGCAGTGGCATGTCAAGCCCGTTCTACGCAACTGGAAAACCTTTTTCACTCCTGTAGGCAGATTTCTGCTTTGCATATTTAGGGGCCGGGCTCTTCCCGTATATTCCCCATACAGTTGCAGCAGACAATACCTCGCAACCCTTTTGCAAGTGTTATATAAGAGGCCCAGTGATGTGGTTTGAGATTCCCGCGTAAGGACCTCATGGCCAGCTATTTGGATTGGACAGGCGATCGGGATGGCGTCTTGGAGGCCATGCATCATGGGCCAGGTTCGGAGCGCGCAGTTAGTGAGTCTTGGTGTAGTGGAGTGGTACGCAGAAGCCCAAGCCCCAATCCCTACAGACTGACAGCTGCACGGTCTACAGTCTAGGTCTCTTCCAGCTTTTCGCACAACAACTGTCAGATGCCATTGCATTTTCTCTTGGTTGCAACTCCAAGATGCACTCGGGAAGTATACATGACAGGCTTCGGCTATAGATTCTATCGATGGCCGGCGTCAATGTTGACCCTAAACCCTAAACACAAGCACCCTCAAGAAGAACCCTATAAAACCCTCAGCGGGTTGGGAGAAGGTCATTTCGGGTGGTGAACCTGTTGCCATCGACAAGCAGCCCCCCGGAGTCTCCGAGCTTCCATCTCTGTTAAGTAGATAGTTAAGGAAATCATAATAGGGAACCCCACAAAAGGAAGTGTTTATGGGGGTCAAGGTAGGGGTTATGGGGTTTGCTCGGTGTGGCCGCGCCTTCAAGCGACAATGTCCACACAATCCGATATGTTTTCGTCGACAGCGTACCGTGTGCACAGGTAAACGACGGCAAGTTCATTGCCAAGTGTGATCAGACGCACTGGTGGGCACCTTTGGCCAAAATGGCAGGACTGCTGTTCCACAATCCCTCGCTGTTTGCCTATACGGCAAGATAAGCCCGTTGTAGTTAAACTACAATTTCTTTTCAGGCCGTTAGAACTCATTATCAAACCGGTCCTACAACCACACTCGAAAAGGTTTTGCAAGGTCGCCGATCAGCAACGCGTCTCAGAAACCTCAGCACCAAAGTGGTACTGCCACCATGCCGCCAGACCCTTTTGTTGCATCCGCCTCATCCGCAACTAACGTCTGAGGTCTGTCAGTTTTAAGCTGAACCTGTGTGCTATTGAAGCACAATTGAACTAGTATTGCGATTCCTGCGGGTTCCTGATTAGATATACGATAGTATACCCTTAAGCCTTGTTCTGACTATCAAAGGGTTTAGGGGTTCTTCAGGCCTATACTACTTGAAGTGTTGGCACTACATCCTGAAGCTGGACCCCGAATCTAAGCCAGTCAGTGTCTTCTGTTCTGGTGCCGTTAGGAGTGTTGGCTTGGCGGGGGGCGTTTAGGGTTTACCTTAAACTACCAAAACCTACTTTTTTGTGGGGTCCCTATACATTCCATATTAGGCTTTATAATAAGAACCTACAAGAAAGTAGGGTTTGGTAGTTTAAGGTAGGGTTTAGGGAGAGGCAGACTTCCTAGAGTTTGCGTTTTGGTGAGATCAGTCGTCAGGCAGGAGTGTGTGCAAGATGGGAGATTGGAAGCCCGAAAACCTCATCCCCAAAGAAGACTGGAACGAAGTATAGAAGCTCTAAACTCTTGGTTTTGGGGTTTGGCCACCGCAGCGCAAGTAAGCCTAAAGCCGCAGAACCAGAAGGGCACAGATACAGACCGGTTTCCCCCAAGGGTCCTTGCCATATGCAAAGCTTCTTAGATGTTTCTCTGCTGCTTCTGCTACAGAGGGCACTTTGCTCCGAAGGAATTATTTGTCACTATATACCACTGTGTCAGTTTTATCCCGACCTGCCTTGACCGAAGCCTGTCATCTCAAGCCGAGGTGTCACCAGCTTGCCGGCACAACATCTCAGAATGCATTCCAGCCACTTGGAGGCAGGTTGTGCCAGCCTGCCAGAACACATAGGACAAAAATACATGGGGAGGACATTGATGCAGACGTACGTTCAATGAGTACTAAATTCGTTGTCGTATGTGCAGTACCTCTCTGGCAACAGAAAAATTAACATATCATGAGGCTGGCAAAGCAGCAGTTGCTGCAGGAAGAGCCGCGGCAGGAGCAGAAGCAGCCGAAACATCACCAGCACGGGTAGGAAACCCTCCAGTGTCGACGATGTCGGCTGTTACGGTAACGGCGGTGGCGACGTTAAGGCTGCCCGGCTTGAGCAAAACACAGGTCTTGGAGCCTTGAAAAAGCAGCCAAAAGCATCCCATCGCCGGTCTCTAGCGACTGAGTTTCTGTAATGCCAAGCACTGGTAAGTCAGTTTGTCCGAGACCCTCACCGACATGACTCTGCTGGTTCAAAGTCCGGAGATCCGGTTCTGAAACTGTCTAGGCTTTTAGTGTTCCTCTGTGCTGCCCGTATATACTTCTAACTGTGTATGTATATATATATATATGTATACATATATACACACACACATATATATATATATGTACCCCTATGTATGTATTAATGTATGTATGCATGTATGTATGTGTATGTATAGGTATACATACATACATATACAGTCATTCACTCATACATACATACATACATACATACATACAGACATGTGTATATACGAATTCCTGCAAGAGCAGTGCATTTTGCGCTTGCAAGCCAAGGTCTTGACCTACGAAGGGGGCTTCCATGCGGAAACTTTCATGCAATGGGCGGCCTCCTGGCTTATTATTATTATCTTCATTATTGTTAGTGTTACTGTTATTAGTATTATTACTATTACTATAATAATAATAATAATTATTATTATTGTATTTTTGTTTTTTTGACACAGTAAGAGTAACAACAGAGTAACAATGATAACACTAATGCGTTATGTAGATTGGAATTTGGGGTTTACAGGGATTGAGAATCAGTATGGGTTCGTCGTAAGTGGGGTCTTAACTCGCATAATAGGCGTCTCTCGGCTTGCTTAGATGAGGGTTTTAGGGCTTGTGGATTTGGGTTTAGTCCTAGTTGGGCTTAGAAACGGTTCGAACTAAACCCTAAGCCCCTAAAGCCTCGCTTGTGGGCATAGATCCTTAGCCATGCGAGAGGGAACAACCCCTAAAGCCTCTCGGCTTGCTCTCATGAGGATCTCGGGCTCGTCGGAACTGAGGCTTAGTCCGAATTCTGGACAGTAAGTAATCATGGCCTGTTGGCCTGCTTGATTTAGCTATATGTAGCTTAAACCCTAAACCCTTAAACCCTAAACCCTAAGGGGGTAGAATTTTCATTTGGAGTTCGGGTCCTCAACGTTGCAAGGGGCTAAGCAAGGAGGTTGTAGTTAGGTATGTGATTTACTCTAGCAGAAGAGTACGAGACGAATGCGAATATCAATAGTAATAGCGTATGTTAACAGTAATTCTACGGGAACAACAGATGGAAATCCAATCATAAGAAACGTGATAGGCCAGACTTGCGCTTGCTAGGTTCTACACGGAGTCTGCAGGGCATCTACAAGGGGGTTGGGGTTCGCGGCCTGCGTTTGTAAAGATTTAGGGAAGTAGAGTACCAGAGCTGAGGGTACAATTACCCGAAATGGGCTATAGTGCTCCTGTCCCAACTTAAAGTTTAGATGGGCAGATTGTTTGACTTAGCAGCCGGCATCATACGTTTGGTGGCTATACATTGGATGGACCGTAGAAATCCAAAACTCCAAATCACGGAGTTCGAGATCCGAGGCGTGTCCCAGTTCTGAGTGCTGCAATCACAGAGTTAGCCGTGTTATATGTCGAACCCAGAGACTCCAAAACCCCTTTGGTTAAGGAATATACCTTAAATTATAATGGGAACCCTAATAAGACTTTAAGGTATAATTCCTGAATTAAGGNNGGGTTTTGGAGTCTCTGGGAAGTTGGCGACAGACGAGGCTTTCCATTCCATGCCGATGGCCATAGGGGTGGCCCGGAACTGGGGACGCTGTGGCTGCACTGGGGCTACGGGTGCTTCATTGATCAGGGTAAGGTTTAGGGTTCAGGGTTTNNTCAGGGTTTAGGGTTTAGGGAAGTAGTGAGTAGATTATACTCAAGGTGGGACACCGGCATAGCGGCATAGAGGATCTCTGCACGCATTTGAGGTTCCTGCTACTTGGTAGTCAGGCATCAGGACCTCAGAGTGCAAGTCCATGTGACCAGCCTGCCACGATGCATAGCGATCACACGCAGTAGTGCTACTCTTCACGGGGTCCATGACGCATGAAATTTTTAAAGGACCAAATGCTGGGTGTGGTGTCGAGAGGGTTTATTGCTTTTTGGTTCGTGCTTGGCTTCTCAGGTTTAGGGCCACGGTGAGGTCACGAAGCTCTACCGTGGCGATCCTTACATGGTAAACGCTCCAAGCGGCCATCTGACACGAAATTTGCACCGCGCCACAACACGAACTACCGTATGTGACCATATGTGACCCACAAGATCTCACTGTTCGGTGATTTGTTCACTCATGGCCGTTAGACTCCGTTAGACCGTTAGGTTGCTTGTGCTCATTTGCCTGCGACTTTCGGGTGCGAAGCACTCCGGCTCTTGTTCTTTGTTCTCGGTTGTCGTTGGTTCCGAAGCCTTCTCCGACCCTGTCTTATAGTCTATCACCCATACCCCTTGTTTAAGGAACATCGCCTAACGAAGCTATTTTGAAAGTACTGCTTCATGTCTGGTTTCAGGCCCTATAGGTCCTACTAAGCCCTACAAGCCCCCCCGACCGAACACGGGACAAATCCGAAAACACCTAAACTCTATAGGGTTTACGGTTTAGGGAAAAGCACTACACCCTAAAAGCTATAGGAGCCCTATTATCTAAACCCCCCCCCCCCCCCCCCCACCCCCTACCAGAACCCTAAACCGCCGAAAGAGCGTCGCCCCAGGCGCCTACACCGACCTCGTCCGGAAATCTCAGGCCGCCTTTTATTGGTGGATCCCGGAAGTCACGACGCTNNNNGGCTTATAGGGCCATTATAGGGTTTAGGGTTTAGGCCGGGCGAACGAAGCCTGCTGCAAAAGGGTCTTATAGGGCTTATAGGGCTATAGGGTGTACGGCTTTGGGCTTAGGCTTTTCAGATCTACCCCAGTCCGACGCCCGAAGCCGCCCAATACGACCAGGCCACCAGGCTGGCCCTTAGAAATCTGAACCACCCCAAACCCAAAGCCCTAAATCCCCCTAAACCCTAAACCCTAAATCCCCCTAAACCCTGAATCCTAAATCACCCTAAATTCTCCCAAAACCCCAAACCCACAAGACTCGGACTACGGGGGAAATCCTGAGGCCCCAAGCCCAACAACTGGCTCTCCTTTGAGGAGAGGAGGATGTAGAGGCTTGGGGTTTAGGTTTAGGGTTTAGGGTTTAGGGGTTTAGGGCTTAGAGTTGTTCAACAAAGTTGAAATGAAGCGGTTCCTTGCTCTTGCATTCTGCAGCTGATACGACAAACTGCACTTGAAACCTCCACAGCTGTAGGGCTTTGTCCTTATCACCTTGTGCGAGGGTTTGTGCTACCAACCGCAGGACCTTCGCAAAGCCAGAAACCCGTGTACTACAGGAATCTGAATAACTAGCTTCCCAAAACCATCCTCAGAACCCGGGCCGATGTATGTAGCGCGTAGACTCTGACCAACAAAACTCCAAGCCCGAAACCTTACCTGCCGAATGCGAGCCTGAGAAGCGTGAGACCCCAAAAAACCCTGACCCTAAACCCTAAACTAAACCCTAAATCCTAAACCCTAAGCGGGTGGGAAAAAACCCTAAACCCCTATAAACCCCAAGGTTCTTGGACCTTGAACCTCAGCCAGTCATCTTTCCGGAACACAGCCCAAAGGCGCGGCAAGTTGTTTTGGATGTGTGGTTCTGCGGTTCTGAGCTAAAGGCTGAGGGCGCACAAGGGAGCAATAAAGCTGCTTGATTTCATGAGTTAGCAGCACTGTATTCCATCGGGTTCCCTCTCGTAGGTTTTGTACTAAAATTTGAAGCTGAATGTGAAACCCTCTCTTGTGGAGCAGGGCCACACCCATAAAGAAGCGTGGATAATTGATAACTACCAATACCATCCCTCATGGTTCCTGGTTTCACTATTATGAATTTACGCAAACTCCCCGAGCCACACGATGTGCCGAGCCTTTTGGATTTTGGATTGATGGGTTGACCCCAAGAGCCTCATGAGTTTAGGGTTTCACGAGTGCGATGTGCTGCGAGGGACTTGGCCGGGCGAGCTCAGTTCAAGCCTGTGGAAACAGGGTCATAAGTCCTTCTGAGTTGGGTCTTTGGCTATAGTTTGGATAGTCAGTAGATATTGATTGGACTCCTTGGCTTGATATCAGAATCTAAGCGTAACAGACGGCTGTCAACTTGGCAGCTATGGCGGTCTTGTTCCTGAAGTCGTAAGCGTGGTAGCGATGCTTGCGATGGTGACAGTGAGAACGATGGTCTTTTCTCCGTATAGTCACAGGAGTGGGACGACTATCTCATGCGCACGGCGGTACCTGGGCTGAGATGGTACAAGTGCACCCTCCCATGCCCCAGTCGGCATTGAGTGCACGGGTCATTCTGTTGCACCAAACCTCGCACCAGATAAGTGTAGTTCCCTGGAGTTCACACTGCAGGTTTATTTCTTAGACAGCAGATGTCCACAAGGTGGCTTTTTGGTCAAATTTGGTCTGCCAGTGCTGTGACCAACAGCAGCGAATGATCATCTACAGACTGCTGACTATTGACTCCTCTTGCCACTAACCGCTAACTACTAGCTGGTAACTACTACGTACTAACTACTACCTACCTTTGTGGCCCTGGAGTGCTGACTCCGTCGTGCCAAGTGGGTGACAAAACTACTACTACTACTACTACTACTACTACTACTACTACTGCGACTACTACTACTGCGACTACTACTACTGCGACTACTACTACTGCGACTACTACTACTGACTACTACTACTACTACTACTACTACTACTACTCCTACTGCTACTGCTACTGCTACTGCTACTGCTACTACTACTACTACTCCTCCTACTTACGACTACTTACGGCTACTTAGGACTACTTACGGCTACTTACGACTACTTTCGATACTTACGACCACTTACGACTACTTACTACTACTTACTAATACTTACTACTACCTACTACTACCTACTACTACCTACTACTACTTACTGCTACTTACTGCTACTTACTACTACTTACTACTACTTACTACTACTTACTACCAACTACCAACTACTAGCTACTAGCTACTAGCTGCTAGCTGCTAGCTGCTAGCTGCTAGCTGCTAGCTGCTAGCTGCTAGCTGCTAGCTGCTAGCTGCTACTACTACTGCTGCTGCTGCTGCTGCTGCTGCTGCTACTGCTACTGCTGCTACTGCTACTGCTACTACTACTACTACTACGACGACGACGACGGTATAGGAGTTGCATACTGCCACCGCCAGCAGCAAGCCATAGTAGGAAAGCAGTCGTACAATGAGCCTTCGAATCGCTGCTTAGCCGACTCTGTGCTCCCACTGCAGTCCTCCGAGGCCCAGGGAGCTTTTGTCAACAAGGCCTCGAGCTACGACCTCGGCTTTAAAGCAGAGCTTGTCTCCAAGTTGCCTGGCAGCAAGGGCTTCGAACTGGAATGAAAGGGGGCACATGTTCGTATTCGCCTGAGCTGTGACTGCTGAGCTTCACCGACTTGCAGCACTCGCCATGCATCCTCTGCCCGGGCTGCAGGCTGATCTCTGACTTACGGCTTGAGATGTCGGAGATGGACCAGCTGATGCTCGATGTTGCGAACAGTCCACTTGCTGCAAGTCAAGGAAGCGATTTCACTTGTACGGGGCACATGACGGCCATGGTCGGCGTCGTTGTAGTACATTGCGTCAGCTCAAGGGCTCGCGCATCGTCGTGTGCACGGCGAATGGAGCTTCTTGCACTAAGCCCCTGACGCTAACCTTACACACGCATCCTCGAAAACCCTCAGCTTTGAAGCCATGGACCACCAAACTCCAGATGCAAAAGCACTCAGCCCGAAACTTCAAACAGTTGCGAACCGAGCCGGGCAATGGGCGTTTCCGCTCTTCGGCTGGCCGAGGACTGATGCTTCGACCACCACGAATCCTAATATAGGGACTTTCTAACAGTTACCTATACTATTTTGGGCGGTTCCGTATTATAACTATAGTACCTATAGTATAATTAGCCCCAAACCCACATCCTCCTACGTCGCCTCCTCCCTGCCGGGGAAGCCAGTGCCGTCTGCTCCTCCTAGAACTGCTGCAATGACTGGCAGCTTGGGAGCAATCAGTACATCTCCTGCGCCCTTGCCTGCATGATGCTCTACAGAGAGTAGCCAGAAGACTCTATCCGATCGCAATGCCCTGAGAGCCTTCCATCTACGAGGACGGCAGGGTCGTCACACTCTCCCCCCCCCCCAAAAAAAAAAAATTGACTTGAATGTCGACAGCTACGCTGGATATGGCCGGAGGATTACGGCGCTGCATAGGCGCTTAGAGGACGAAAGCGGGTCGCTGTGGCAGCTTCGGTTTACAGATGGTGGAGTGCAGTTCCACTCGGAAAGAACCGGCCCGGCAAGCGACTTCCTGCCGGACGACCGACCGCTGGGAAACGACTGGTTTCTCGCAGGCTGTTGAATGGAGAGCGTGATCAACGTCGATGTGCCGAGGACTTTCTCTATTCGTCAGAGCATCAGTGCCAGCGTCCTCTTCTCTGTCTCAACCCACGACCTCACCTGCAGCCCCACCGGGCGATTTGCGCCGAATGGGAGCTTTTGGTGGAAGAGTTTCCAAGGAAGGCGCGTGTCTGTGGGGGTGCTGTCACCTCGGCAGCCAACCCATTCTGTCATTCTGCGTTTCGAGTGCTGACGGCCAGTGCCCTGAGCGCGAAACTGCTCCACCTGTCAGGCTGAAGCTCTTTGCCATCTGTAAATCTACGGGTGGAAAAAGGGAAGGATGTCGACACAATGGCTTACTAGTGGCTTTTGTCTGTCCGGCTTTTTCTGTGCCTTGCCCAGATTGCGTCCAAGAAGTGAGGCTCGGAAACCCTAACGACCTGCTTGTGTGTGGGTTTGCTGATGGCAGATGAAGAGGTTGTGTAGCCGGCAAATTGTGCAAAGCAACGTTGAACTACGGTTGATGATATAAATCCTGCATTACCCATAATAAGGAATATGCCCCTGTTCCCATAGTTTAGGGCCCTTTTCAGGTAATGCGGGATTTACATCATCAAGAGTAGGTCCAGTATGGCCCTCCTGAGTTTCCTTTCAGGTGAGTGTGTTTGTACCATCGACCTCGCCTGGATTGTCCGAGTTGCGAACGCCGAAACCCCGAAGCCGTAAGAAAGCAAATGCGCGAGATCCACACCTGGAGTGGAGGCAATCTCCTTCATGCCACAATGACGACAGCGAGCTCGGGAGCACGGGCGAGCCATGGCCCTCGCTCCCGAGCTCGCTGTCGTCATAGTGGCATCGCCTGATCCACGTTGGACATGAACAATCTGTTCAATGCTTGACAATCCGACTATGCTGCTGGAAGCCGCGTGGCAGACTGGCTTCCCCAAAACAGAAGGAAACGCAGCATGTTGCCGAGTAGCCTCCAACTCAGCGAGAGCGAGGTGCAGCGTCTTGTAGCGTCAGCAAGCAAGCAATTCCCACGGTAAGCACCACCTCAATGTCTTTGTATGGGAACATCCTGGCACAGCTGGATACTGCCACCAAAAACTACGAGGGCATGCGATCTAGTGAGGAAATTGTAACGCGCATGCTTGTATAACGTCCAAGTTTCTGTCAAGTCAGAACTAGAGAGTTAGAGATTTCAGAGACGTCTATGATCCCCGGCAATTAAGTGGTGTTCCGGCATGCTGCACGCATACTATTGGCGGGATCCTGCACAAAGAACCCTTAGTCATAAGCGAGCCCCTTAAAACCTTAAACTTTATTCAACTTTAATCTCTCACACACCCTGCAATGCGGGCTCGTCCTTGTGAAGTAGCTGGCGAAAAACCTTCTTGCTTATCAGGAGGGGGGGCAGATGTGAGGGTTTCTGGGAAGCCCGTGGAAAGTACTTAGCCATCCAAGGTCGGAGTCCCAAACTCCAAACTTCTCGGGTTTGTAGGCTGTAGGGTGTCGGACTTAAGGCTTTCGGTGCTCGGGCTTACTAGGAGTTTAGGGCTTCGAGGTCACTGTGATTGAGACCCGGAGCCTGAAAGCCGAGGCCTCAAGCCCTCCAAAAGCCCGTCAAAATGCCTTGAATCCTCAGACCAGGCGCAAAAGTCTTGGGATTTCAGGGTTTATAGGGCCTAGTATAGGGCCTATTATCGGGTTGAAAGGGACCCCAGGGCCAAGCCCAAAAGCCTGAAGCCCGGAAGCTGAGGTAACTCCTCGAAGCCCATCGAAGAGGTTGCGTGCAAATGGATCCGCTCCACTGATCGATGGCGAGCATGGATCCCAGTCGTAACGCGCCCTGCCATTTTAGGGTTTAGGGTTTAGCCAAGCATGTCCGACTCCCATATTAGGGGCCCTGTTCAGGGGTCCTTTTGTCAGGGTCTATTTTGTGGTCCCTTTTTGCTCTGAGCTTCAAGTGCATCGATATTTATCATTCTTACCTTGTTACAATAGCTTTTCCAGGAAGCTCATGCCAGATGAGTTGGGGGATGTCGCTGCCAGTCTAGGATTGCAGCTCCGCGGAGGTCCTGCTTGCACCAGTTGCAAACCCACGTCCACTGTAAATGGTAGTCTCACGGGCGATCGTGGGGGTGGTTGAGGCAGAGAGCGGCCACCGAAACCTTTCCAAACCGTTCTTACAAGAGCGTAGTGCAGCTTGCAATTCCCCACGAGTATTTCTAGGCACCAAACCCTCAACAAGCCCCGTCGTAAACTGCAACGGGAGTTTGAATGAAAAGTGGGTGCTTAGGGTGTTTGCCGTAGGCGAGATGAGCCAACAAAAGACACTATCGAAGCCTGTGTCTTCAACATGAGAGTTGGGGAAGGACATGAAAAACCTGAATAGCCCCGCCCGCAAGCCTCTAGATGCCCCTGAACGAAGCCTGGTAGAATAGCCCTAAGCCCTAAAAACCAGAACCGCCTGAAACATCCGGGACCCGACACCCAAAACTCGAAGGAACTGTGGCCCGGGCTTCGGCTTTGCAAACGACGAGGGAGAGCATGTGCTCGCACGCGCCGAAGCCACTGGCTGCTCCCTCTGCTGCTGTGCTTTTACTCAGGGTTTGAGGCCTGGCGGGTTTCAGAGATTTCGGGGCAGGCAAGAGCTCTACACCGTTTCATGCCAAACCCTGAATCCTGAAAAACCAACACCAAACCCTGAAACCCCAAACCCATGCATTTTCAACCCTGAGCCGCCCAAAACCCCACACCCGATAGCCAAGGCCATCCTGGTGAATGGTCTGAGCTTTACTCAGACGAGGATGGCGTCTCCCATCGGTGCATGAAGCGCCCCGTCTGATGGGAAGGTCAGTTGCACTCTCTGGGTTGAGCTTTGATGATTGTCTATGGGCAGTTCTCTAAATTAGGATCCCTTTTAGGGTCCATGTTACCAGGGTGCCATTTCTTTTTTGGGGACCTAGAAAAGGGATCCTAATTTAGAGAACTACCCCAAAAACTGGGCCCTTGAAGTCTGGATTTAAAGGATCAGGCTTGGAAGCCAGCTTCCCAGAGACTCCAAAACCCCTTAACTAAGGAATATACCTTGAATTATAATAGCAGCCCTAATAAGATTTAAGGCATATTCCTTAATTACGGGGTTTTGGAGTCTCTGGGTTGAGGCTCTTCCAGCCGGCAGATTGAATGACACTATGGTGGTCATGACAGCAACTGCCACAGTTTCTCAGACATTGGTGTCTCCATTGTTTCATATATTTGCTAGACTAGTTCCATCATTGAAGTTGTTTCTGTGGCCGTTACGTTTTAGGTACGAAGCCCAGTCAAGACAATCACGGTCAAGTTAAAGCGACTTAAAGCGGCTGGGAACAGCACATAGGATTCCGAAGTATTGGAAGTAGCACGTAGTTTCTCTTGGCATGTGACGATTTTCTTTAGCATTGTGACTTGCTTGCGGCGATGATTTTGATGCCGCAAGATCCCATCCGGCCCAGGTGCTCGCAAGGGACGTTCCAAAATGAGGCTGGGAAACGACCTTAGACTGCTGAATGTAGGGCAAGTCGTCAGCACCTGCGTGACAACTTCGACGACGGCGACGACGATTGCTGCTAACGTCGCCGCCATCACCCAACTGCAACTACTACGAATCATGCAGGTAATGGTCGTGATAATTCCTTTCAATGCAATTGTAAACATAGAAACACGCTTCACCGTCACCACCGCCGCCGCCACCACCACCACCACCACCAGCAGAAGAATAAGAAGAGCTATTGCTCCCGCCAGCACTAATTACCATTAATCACTACTCTCATCAGCTCGACCCTGCTGACGATGGATGCTGCGCAGCTGTGTGTTCTATAGACTATAGTCCTGAGCCTTAACCCTAAAGCCCGAAACCCTAAACCCTAAAATTTAGACTCTCCAGCCTCAACCATATAGGCTGGTGAGCTGAAGTGCGCGAATTGCGCGCCCGGCTCGGTGAGCTCGACTACAGGACAGGGAATGCATCAGACAGGGTTTCAGAAAGTTGTTCCTGGAACATGAGCCAAGCTACACTGCTTCTGTAGGGTGCTAGGGTATGGAATGGATTGTGCGGATTGTTGAGATTGGGGCATGCGAAAATTTGGCTGAATTGGGATAGGTTCGCGAATATTTTTCTACAAGTTTGGATGACACAGACTCGAATCATCTACCCGGGGGCCGCGGCGCTGACACTCCCTGCTCAAGCTTTTCTTTACCACAGTGCCGAGACACGACGGTGTCATTCAGTGATGGTTGCTTGAGTAGCAAGTGATACTAAACCCCCTTTTTTCATAACTCCGGACACACAACCCTAAACCCTAAACCCCTAAAGTCTGTAACCAGAAGCCTTAAAGCACCACACTCCGTAACGTGGGCCTTTTCTCAAGCGCTCGGGCATCGGGTACGAAGGCTGAGCAGCAACACCGTGGCAGTCAAGTCATTCAGTTTAGATTCGAGGGTTTAATATAGGGGTCTGAATAACTACTCACAATATTTGGGAGCTCCTTATTATAATTATAGTATAACAGTATAACATTTCCCAAGACAACATTCTAACTATTAAGGCCCCCATATTAGACCCTTCAAGCTGCCGGAACCTACAGCAGGAGCTGTGGAGTGCGAGCTTTGCACAGTGGGCAGATATGCAACTTGTCGACTCCAAGGTGCTGGCTTGTAGCTTGGGGAAAGCGTAGCAGAGAGTACCCCTAGACTCCAAAACCCCTCAATTAGGGAATATACCTTATATTATAATAGGAACCCTAATAAGATTTAAGGTATATTCCTTAATTATAGGTTTTTGGAGTCTCTGGGCAGAATTGCACAACGCATCGTGATTTTCGTCGGGGTGGTGGATGCGAGAGTGTCACGAAAGCCGTCGTGTGCTTCATGTGGGCTGAGTCGGCTCAGCATGAACGTGCGGATTGTCCACCGCCACAAGTCAAGCTCGAACCCTGAAGCCCAGACCCTAATATAGAGGCCCTGATAATGAGAACAGGGTCGTGGTGTATGTTAGAATTTATTAGAGTATACTTACGGAACAGTATTGGCAATTATTCAGGCTTCTGCATTTACACCGCTTCAGACGCTTTTTTCTGTAAATCCTAAAAGCACACATGCGAGAGCTTGAGGCCAATAGCAGCGGCATGACCGAGTGCACCGCTTGCGACCCGAGCAACCCAGAACTGACCACGATCCGTGCCGTTGATCTGGATGGACGAGCCTTGGGTGTGTGTGTGTGTCATTTATGGCCAGTTTAGTGCGATAGCTGCAGTATCTACAGTTCAAGATCTGGGGTGCAGAACTATCAAGGGAACTCTTCTGGGCCCCTCCAACCGACAAGTCCGTGTTCGCAGTGCTTCGCTGACAAACTTGAGATGCTGAGCCTACTTCGTGCATGCGACTGAGTAAGCAGGGTAGCAATCAGGTCACAATTGCCAGAACCTTGCTACTTGAGGTTCCAGTATAGTAATGTGTAATCATAGCCTGGCTTACCACTTAACTCCTATTTCCACAGGTGGTGATGTAAGTACATCGACATTGACCCTGAACAGTTTCCCTTGCCTCCCTGAAGTCTTGAAGACGCCCCGGTGTGGACGAATTCAAAAAAAAACGGTTCTCCTTTTACTCTGAACATAACCCATGGTGTTATCAGACCGGTTGGGTCAAAAGCCTGTACGACCCACTCATACTTCGTATTTTAAAACAGCAGGAATATCGCCCCAAAGTCTTCAGTGGCATATCTGTATCCTCAAATCCTCAAAGGGAACCCTGTGATAGAAGCAAAGAGCCTGATAGTACCCTCAGGAGGAAGCTGACTACAAAAATCTGCTCTCTGTGAGGACTCCTGAAACCCTTAATCCCTGAAAAATCGCAGCTTCTGAGCTCAAGATCGCCGTGAATCAAACCGCCCAGAACCCTCGAAAATAGCCCTGAGCCCTACTCTTAGGGCTTTATGGAAGCCTTGTAACACTTCTCTAGAATACGTACCTTGTTTAAAAATATTTTTAGAACCCTACCTCTCGCATACTGTAAGCCGCAAAGAGATCTCCAGGATTGGAGCGGCTGCAGTTTCAGGGCGCGTCCTCGGCAGAGTTCTGCACCTGCCCGGCGACCAGCTTCCTGTACAAGGGCAAGTGTGACTGGGCTGCTGCTGTTGCTGCTGCTGCTGCTGCTTTTGCATGTTCCGGTTGTTCCTTAATCATGGTTGTGACGAGTTTGGCGATGTTCTTGTGGTCGGCAGCAGCAACAGCCGTTTTTTTGGCTTTTATTTTGGGATTCTGAATCATGTTTGCTTGGCTCGTGCGGGGACCTACTCCAGGCTTCAGGCCTCCACACCGCCGGCCCTTCAGTGTTGTAGCCGGGTAAAACAGGCACCGGGAAAGATAAGATTCAAGTTAGAGTGAATCAGAGTTTCGAACGTCAGCAACCCGTGCCTTAAGCCCTAAACCCCAGAAGCCCCTAGTACTTTCTGAACCTTTCCGGTCAAGGCGAAAGCTGCCAGAGAGGCTCCAGCTGCCCGGGCTCCGGCAAGCACCCTGGCGTCCGACCATGACATGCTCAGTGTGGTGAATTTCGGGGCTGCAGCTTAAATTAGAAAAACTAAGGGAGAGCTGCATGATGCTCCGAAGGGGCTGTATCTTGTGAAACTCTTCGTCGTTCTTGCCTGGGTTCATTTCTCGGTACGCTGCGGCAACAATTGGACCTAGTAGAGTGGCTTTAATTATACATAAACCACAGCTGTTTTGGGACTCCTTTTTATAGTTATAGTATATTATAACCCAACACCCTTTGCTAATGGTGAACTGCCCTACACTAACCTTAAGCACTAAACCGTCTAGCCTCAACTTTCAGCTCTGTGACCCCAAACTCCTAGTGACCTGCAAGTAACCACCGGACATCTCTTGCCAGCAGGCCTCGACGAGCACACAACATGAACTGAAGTACGGATGATACACATGATAGACAGGTAAGTAAGTAAGTAAGTAAGTAAGTAAGTAAGTAAGTAAGTAAGTAAGTAAGTAAGTAAGTAAGTAAAGTAAGGTAAGGTAAGGTAAGGTAAGGTAAAGTAAAGTAAAGTAAAGTAACGTAACGTAAGGTAACGTAAGGTAAGGTAAGGTAAGGTAAGGTAAAGTAAAGTAAGTAAGTAAGTGAGTAAGTAAGTAAGTAAGTAAGGTAAAGTAAAGTACAGTAAAGTAGTGTAAAGTAAACTAAAGTAAAATAAAGTAAAGTAAGCGAATAAGTAAAGTAAGTAAAGAAGTAAGTAAAGTAAAGCATAAAGACGCAAGCAAAGCAAAGCAAAGTAAAGTAAAGTAAGCAAGTAAGTAAGTAAGCAAGTAAGCAAGTAAGCAAGTATGTATGTAAGTATGCATACATCAACATACTTGTACATATATATATATATATACACACATTCATTCGTGGTGTCATGCATCCATGCATCTGTACAAAGATTTACAGCAGCAGCACTCACCTGCGTGCGGCTGCCCAGGATAACTCTCAATCCAGGGTTCTGGTCAGCAGAGGAGGACCACTACACTGCGGTTTAGGGTTTAGGGTTTAGGGTTTAGGGTCTACACTGCGGCTTCGGCAGTTTCATGGTGCGGTTTAGGGTTGGGAGGCTGGGGTGGGGGTGCGTAGGTGGAAGATCATGCAGCTTGCTTTGCAGGGCTGGGCCTTGGGCAAGCAATGTTTTCAAGAATGTGGTTCAGTGGTGCGTGCTGATATTCCATTCCAGCAGAGCTACAGTTGCAAGCCCTCTGCAAAGCCCAAGGTGAAGTACAGATAGCGAAGATTTCCTTGTCCAGCCTAGTCCTAACCCCGACATCACAAGCACGAGTAAGCATAGGAGCAAACCCTCATTCCCCGTGGTGTTTCAGGATGTGGGTGTCTGAACTCGCAAACCGTGAAGGGACGCGACAACAGACATGAGCCCACGTCTGCTTCTCTGTTAATGCCATGCATATCCTTCCTGGCATGTCGAGCCCACCACCCAAGCTGGATGTTGCCGTTTTGCCCTCAATCCAACACCTTCAAAGCGTATTAGCGACAGGGCTCAGGCATAGACAGACATGGGTTTTCTCCATGACACATCACACAGACGCCAAGAAAACAACATTTCACATGCATCCAGAAGTTTATGCTTTCATGCACATACAGAAATATGAGTTCCCATAGACATAGATAAACAGAGCAATATCTACGGATAAGTGGGTATGTTCATATTCTCACTATATGATTTCTGACATCTGCTGCTCAGGGGATTCAATGAACGGGGACTCATTTTGGAATGTTTAGAAATAGTTCCTGGAGTTTGCTCAGTGCCTGGCTATTCTCCCATAAGCCCCCCAAGCCCTGGTCTCCCTAGGATACTAAGATACGGTTAAGGTTTAGGGTGCACGGGTTACTGAAAGTTGCAGCCCGGCGTCTAATCCCAAAGCCTCACCGCCAATGGGGCACCCTAAACCGTAAAGCCCTAAAACCCTAAAACCCTAAAACCCTCAACCCTCAAACCCTAAAACCCTAAAACCCTAAACCCTAAAACCCTCAACCCGACAACTCACTCACTCACTCACTCACTCACTCACTCACACGTCTGCGGAGAAGTCCCGGTACGCAAGCATGCATGAAAAGAAGGCAAAAGCGTGAGCGCTGTGCTCACAGCGGCCGGAAGACAACGACCCAGGGCTAAGCACCTGGGACGAAGAAAGCGTCAGAACGGGGCGATCAACAGCGAGTTACGCCGTGCTCAGCGACCCGAACTGAAGAAAACTGAAGCAACTAACCAACCACAAGAATCAGTCAGGAGCAGCCAGAGTGCGATATACAAGGCTCGCCCTGATAGCTTTCGTCTGTACAGAAGGTGGCCGTGGCCCACCAAGCTCGGCAAGAGAATGCTGCCATGAGTCAGCAGTACACCTTGGGTGTGCCGCGAC
>CAJNJA010081852.1:0-20831 GCA_905231915.1 Symbiodinium necroappetens | reverse complement strand
CCCCCGATAAGGGCGAGCCACGTAAGACACACAATGCCTGGCATGCTGGCTCAATAGTTGGTGACAGGTGCTGTGTGAGGATGCTACGCCGGCATGCAAACTTTGAAACCCTGCACACCTACTGTTGTGCTCTGAGGAGACAGGGCAAGCTGTTGGGTTTGATGAGCTGCCTCATACGGCCGCAAGTACGCTTACTGTTACAGAAGCAATTGCCAGACCACAGTGAACTCACTCATTCTGCTGCATGTTCTGGCATGGGCTTGTGTTCAGTTACTGTAGTTTGGATTGCATCACGTTGTTGCATTCAGTTTTACGGAAGTTCCCGATGCAACTTTGATCAAGCATTCTCTTGGCTTTGTTCCTTTGCACTCTGTTACATTCACCTCCACTGCACGACTGTCGTGAGACCTAACCTGACTTCATTGAACCATAGCGCGTACGGAGCTTTGTAGCAGAGTTTATCAAGCCTTCCTGGCGTGGTAACCCTACACCCTAGACCTAGCCCCTAAACTCTAAACCCCCTAAACCCCCTAAACCCCCAGACCCTTGTTTCCGCGAGTGCCTTTTTTCAATTCCGCGAGGCCCTCCACCGACCGGGCCGGCTCCGGTTCCGCGAGAAGCCCGGATTTTGCTGGAACATCAGCTCTGGTAGTTCTCAGCAGGTTGTGGGGGATGTGTGGATGTCGAGCAGCCGCGTGTTTATAAGGCTCAAGGTTCATGAAGTTATATATATATATGATGTATATACATATATATATATATATATTCGTTGCAAGGCTTTGGTCATTGAATGCTCGCCTGCAATTCACGCTGACTCGTCACTAGCGCCACAGGAACTCGGTGTACGGTACAGCATCATTTACTGTACATCACGCTTTGTTCCCAGTTTCGCACAGGTGGTCCGTTACACCAGCGCTGCAAGATAGCACCAATCAGCATTTTGGAGCGAGGCCGAAGCCGGCGCCAGAGGCACGAATAGGCCGGGCGTGGAATCGGCGTGGAGTCTGTTCGTCGTCAAGGTAAGAAAGCTGCGAAGCTCGTGGTAGCAACTTCAGCCTGAACAAGAGGTGTAAGAGGTGCACCTTCTTGAGGGGCAGCTCGTGTTTTTGCCTCAAGAGTTGTGTGCAGGGACATTGTCAGCTCAGCAAGTTTCCGGAATCGTTTCCGGATGTCTTTGCACGCTTGGAATAGCACACACGCGCGTGACAGCACAATGCCCCAGACCCTGAAATGGGCAACAGCAACTTCTGCTTGGATACTTCACTCCCGCAGATTTGCACGCACTCGCATGTCAAGCCACGGCGTCGACGTCCTTGCAAGGCCCGCAGCCCACACAACCGGCCCCGGCGAAGCCAGGCCATTCCGGAGCAATGCGGAGCATCTGTCCAGCCTCTATTCGAGTGTGAGATGTCTAATAGCTGCAAAGAGGATTCGAGTGGTGGTGGGGATGGTGGTGACCTGTGGGTGCAGCAGTGGCAGTGGTGAGCGTGGCAGTAGCCTGACAGCAGCTGCAGCAGTCGCAGCAGCCAGCTTGTGCTTGTGCTGCTGCCTCAAGTTGCTATGAAAGCTAGTAGAAGGAATAGCAGTAGTGGTGTTGGTGGTGCTGGTGCTGGTGCTGGTGCTGGTGCTGGTAGCAGTGATAGCATTAGCAGCCGTAGCAGCAGCAGCAGCAGCAGCAGCACCAGCAGCAGCAGCACCAACACCAGCAGCAGCACCAGCACCAGGAAAGGCAGTAGGAGTCGGAGTTGGAGTAGGAGAAGGAATAGCAGTAGCGGTACCTAGCCACAGGTAAAGCAGAAGCAGTAACAGTAGCAGTCGTAGTAGTCGTAGTAGGCGTAGTAGGCGTAGTAGTCGTAGTAGTCGTAGTCGTAGTCGTAGTCGTAGTCGTAGTCGTAGTCGTAGTCGTAGTAGTCGTAGTCGTCGTAGTAGTAGTAGTAGTAGTAGTACTACTACTACTACTACCACCACGACGACGAGCACTGAGCACTGCTACTTCTGCTGCTGCCTCTTGCTACTCCTGCTGCTTCCGCTACCAATGCCACAGCATTCAATCTATGCTACTGGCTATGCACAAGTACATACTTCATCCCCTTCTCTGCACTGCGTCAATGCCCCGTCTACATTCGCCCGAATACCTTGGGCTGGACTGCAGCCCAACGCGCTTCAGGGCCCGCCGAGCGTCGGCCGAATGAGCTGCTGGCGGCAGCCTCGTCCTGTTTCGTTTCAGGTTGCAGACAGTGTAGCGTGGTAGTCGTCATGGTCGTTGTCGTCGTTGTTGTTAGTCGTCGTGGTCGTCAGTGGCGTCGCCCATGTCGTCGTGGTCGTCGTCGTCGTCGTCGAAGTAGTAGTAGTAGTAGTAGTAGTAGTAGTAGTAGTCGTCGTCGTCGTAGTAGTAGTATTAGTAGTAGTAGTAGTAGTAGTAGCAGCAGCAGCAGCAGCAGTAATAATAATAATAATAATAATAAAAGTTGGAATAATAATAACAATCATAATCATCCCCCCTACACTGGAACCATGTTAAGACAACATCCATTTCACTCGATATTTACAGCACAATCGTCATGTAAGATCATCTTGTGAAGCCGGAGGTGTGGGAAGGGGGGGGATGATGATGACACTGCGAAGACACCACGAACAAACTCTCCAGAAGAGCCGTGTTACTCGGTATTTATAGTAGTTTCGTGATGTCGGACGAGTTTATATACTCACCAAACCTACTTGTGGACTTTGTGAACTCCGCCTTGGGATTTCGGAGGGCTCTCGGGGGGAACCTTTTTTTGGGGATGATCACGACACTGTTTCGCGGACACCCCGAACAATATCTCCACACCCTAGCACGCACACACTCCACGCACCACCTCAAAAGCAAGCCCTTTTAGGGTGTTGGCGAGCCCCTCCCACGTACAGCTGGCATCTTTGTTTCTGATGTTTATAAGATGTTGGGCTTCAAGTTTTAGGAGTGTTAAACCCTTCTTGGCAGCACCTGCGTTTTGCACGGTATTTACAGCGTTTTCGTACTATCCGACCACCTGTGAATTAGCAGCTTCCCGGTCGAGCCTGCATCTTTTCCCTTTTGCAGTTGTCGCAAATTCGGGAGCCTACAAGCTGCCACTGCCCAGCCCGGATGGACCAAGTGTAGTTGGTAGGGCGGGGGGGCGCTAGTAGTAGTAGTAGTAGTCGTCGTCGTCGTCGCTGTCTTCGTCGTCGTCGTCGTGTCGTTGTTGTGGTCGTGGTCGTAGCAGCAGTAGGAGTTCATGCTAGGAGGAGGAGTAGTAGTACCAGCAGCAGAAGTTGTAGGAGGAGTATGGGGAGGAGGAGGAGGAGTGGAAATACGGGGTAGCAGTCGCAGTAGCAGTAGCGATTGCAGGAGGAACAGCAGCAACCCCAGATAGTCTGGAAGCACCAAGTCAGTGCTAGCCCTAGTCTTTGCACCCAGAGCTGCTATTAAGGCTGCGCCGCCTGATGCGCC
The DNA here is from genome assembly GCA_905231915.1 of Symbiodinium necroappetens. Taxonomy (NCBI): domain Eukaryota; class Dinophyceae; order Suessiales; family Symbiodiniaceae; genus Symbiodinium; species Symbiodinium necroappetens. The sequence continues at coordinate 17,362 of CAJNJA010081852.1, read as the reverse complement.
GGTGCCACCTAAGGAGGTCCCTTCCCCATGTATACGTAGAACGTAGGGTCGGGCTTGTTCAGGTAAGGTGGTGAGGATGCTAAGCGCATAGCAGCTACTGCTTTTCTTTGGTGGAACCTTGTGAACATGATTCTCGGAAAATGCAGGATTTCGTGGGGTTCACTGGGCTTTAAAGCTTCATGGGGTCTCTGAGAGCTCAGGGTTATGGGCATTGAGGATCGCTAGTAGTAGGACTGGCAAAGTTGATCACAGCGCCGGTCAACGAATCCGTAAGTCAATCGACCTGCATGCTGGCACCGAGACTCCGGAAAACAACCCTTAGACGATCCGCGGCGTCAAGTTGTAGGATGTCCTATTACAGGGCGTGGGATAATTCCTCAGCAAGAAAGTCGCTTTGTGGTACGTTTGTCTGTTTATTCAGGCCCCTATAAGCCCAGGAAACCGTATTTATTAATCCCTTGTGGGACCCTTCAAAGAACCCCATTCTAACTATTACAGCCCATATATACGATTCTCTCATGTGCTCAACCTGGACAGTAACCCTTACAAAGCCATAGAACCCGTGAAAGTAACCCAAAGAACGGAACCCTTAACATATCCCTTTAAATCCTTGGAATATCCCTGTAAAGAAAACCCATAGAACCCTGAAGGTATCCCTGTAAATTGAATCCCATAGAACCCTCGAGTCCCTTAAGGTATCCCTCTATAGGAAACCCGGATGTCTCCCGTGAACCGCGCCTCGCAGCCTGCGCTGGAGCTGCTCGAAACTCCCTCGGAGCCGCCCTCGATCCCCGTCAAGGCACCTCCGGAGCTCCTCTTTGTATAGCATAAAACGAAGATATGCTGTGGATGATCTAAATCCTGCATTACCTGAAGGACCCCTAAACTATGGGAGTTATGGTATATTCCTGATTATGGGTAATGCAGGATTTATATCACCAACCGTAGTATATAGTCAGTCTTTTAGAATTCAAGTATATAGTATAGAGTATAGAATGGAGTAGAGTATAATATCAGCATATCATAGCATAGTATAGGATAGCAAAGTATAGTATAGCGTAGCAATAAATGACTATTGGTCGAATGGAGTAGTATAGTATGGAATGGCATAGCCAATGTATAGTCTAGCATAGTCAAGTCTAGTACAGTATGGAGAAGTCTACTCTAGTCTGGTCTAGGTATAGTGTACGGAACTTACTTTTTGGATCTTCAGAATATGTCTACCTGGCGCGCTTGATCCTCGGACCGTCATGCACCCGATTTGTCAGAGGGAGGATACCACAACGTCCCAGGCTAAAGGTGTCGCTCTTGGAAGGCTCATGGTTGGTTTTGGTCATTCCATGCTTTCCAAAGCTCCCAAAGGCGCAACACACAAGAACCATACATGTAGTCCCGGTAAACACCTGAAGGCTTGCGTGGACAAGGTACGAGTAAGTTTAAGTGCACACGTGCCTGTCAGTGGGGTTGGCCCAGGCACTACCGCTTGAGACTTAAGAGGTGATTGAGATACCATCAACATCGGCTCTACTGATTCGTTCTCATTGATGCTCCAAACCTGTCGATCGAGTAGGCATCCGAGGCATGCTTGCGAGAATAGGAGCCACACGGTGTCGTCAGAGTGCATCCTCGTAGCTAATGTTCTCTAGCGATATTATGCATCATGCACCACGGCCTCTCGGACACATACCGAGCACAATTACAGTTGCAAATCCCGCAAGACCATCGGAACACCGGCTGGGCTTCCCTGAGGCACCGGCGCCGCAAATCTCGGCAGAGAGCGTCCTCAAACAGCTCTTGAGACGCAATTGTGCAGAACAGTCTTGGTAAAGCCTCAGGTATTGATTGCTTTCTTGTGCTTACAATGTTAGCTTGCAGACAATTTGATGGGGATTTAAATTTGACAAGCTTCCGGGATTCGGGAGTGTCACCAAGGCAAGGTTTGAGTTCAAAGCCAGTTTCAGGATTCAGTCGTGCCATCAAAGTCAAGTCTCGGCAGTGGATGCCACAACGGAGGGTGGTAGAGGGCAGTGATTTCGGCGATGGGGGTGTGCGCCACGGCAAGCAGCAAGCGCAACAACATGGCTTTAACTCCTCCGTTCACTTGTGTTGCTTGTCCTTTTGCGTCCTTCATCGGTAGGATATCCTGTCGGCTGAAGATTGCAGTAGTTACCCCGCTGGTTGTCGATTGGATGAGACACAGACATGGCTGTTGCACTGGAGCAGTTCCATTGGTCCAGAAGATGCCGGATGTGCCCATAGGACATGTAAGCACGCACCCATGAGCCCAAACCACAATTGTGTCTCTCTGCATCTTGTCGAGATCCACGGCTTTCGGCGAAAGTTTCCCAATGTTGCTCCCCTCAGGTTGGAGGCGAAGGCCAAGCCCGCCCCGCCGAAGCAGCCTACGCCTTATCGGCTTGGGCTTTGCAAAGCGACAGGGAAATTGCCCCTAAACCCTAAACCCTAAACCCTAATGGCTCCCTTGTTCCCTCATCCTCGCTGCTCTGAGGCCGCTTCCGGTAGCCCTCCTCCAAAGTTCAATCGGTGGGTTAGGGTTTAGGGTTTCGGGTTTAGGGTTTAGGGTAGGTCATTTCGAGACGGTCGTTTTCTCGGAGTGATCTGTGTAGTCTTTGTTGAGGTCTGTGGGGCTTCTAGAGCCCTTTCTGAGGTGTAGCACAGCAAGCTTTGGGTCGATCTGTGCAGAAAATCTTAGACCAGTTTAGCACTCTACTATTCAGCGACATCGTACTAGCTACTATTATGTTCTTGCATTATTGTTCTGTTATCTTCGGTTGTAGTACTTTACCTCTTGCTGTTGCACTATTATCGGCCGTGAGCCTCTTTAAAACCACCCTGCCCCAAGGCCGGCAAAGAGGACCGAGGAGGACAAGGGTCAAGGCGGGAGCGCGAGCACGGCCAAAACAGCACGTTGCTGGTTGGGACTCCTATGCTCTAGCCAAGTATATGAGGGCATGCGATGGGTCCCTCCCTCACAAGATTCCCGAATGGGGTCGCTGCCTCTCTCTTTGCCGCTCTGTCATCGTTCAACGGGTTTGGCTGTTGGCCAGGTCGTGCACCGGCAAAGGCCTGGAAGCTGTCTACAGCAAGGGGCGCAGGGTTACTCTGACGTAAAACTATAGGTGCAGGTATCAGCGTCAATGGCGTCAACTCTGCCTGAGGCACGATTCGGTGGCAATAGGGCGGTTAACAAATTCTGCCGTGGTTGTTGTGAGCCGCTCGGCAACTTGAGCGGCGGTGTAAAGCAAATGTAAAGCACAGCTTGGGGGGGGGGGGGGGGGNNGGAGTGCAACGCAATTTGGCAGGATCTTTCTGCAGGTGGTCTGCTGCACAGAATGTTCTTTCGTGTTTGTTTCACACTGTGGAGACAGGACGGGCATGGTTGAATCACGGCATGAGCACCCATACCTGAGGCTTTGCGCCCAAACATGCCTTGTGTCCGAATGTACCTACAGCGTCAACAAGTACAGTTCGGAGCATAGTAAGGAACGTCCAATGCCTGATTGTCGGTTTAAACTCCAGGTGCTGAAAGTCGCAGGCCACAACTGGGACCTTTTGAAAGGAATAGGTTCGAACCGTAGGCNNAGGGCTGCTATAAGGGTCTAGGGTGTAGGGACCTTCATAATTAGAATAGGGTTTTGGGGTATATTATTCCATATTTAGAGTAAGGAACCACCAAAATGATTTAGGTAATTTTTTAGGCCCCTACATTGCGCATGTGACCCCTACCGCACCATGCAAAAGAAGAGCTCTCCAGAAATTCGCCAGCACACTTCCACACTTTACGCCTATTTTGCAGGCTCAGGCGCCACTGGCTCCACCGCAGTCGCCCCAGCTACAGCTTTATGCGTTTCGATCCATCTCGGTGGATGGTGATTGATTTAGGGATAAGGTTGGGACGGCTTAAGGCTTTTTCGACTTCCACATTTCTTCTGAGGGTTCAAAGGCATGGGGATGTTGGAATTCGGGGGCATTACCTCTAGCCCTACATGCGCAGACGTCCATGATCATGCCTACGTTCAGGCCCAGCGCTGCTCCGGATGTGAAGCCAGGCCTCGAGACGGGCCCAGGGTCTTGGGGTGGATTTCGACTTCCGCAGGCTGATTGAAAAATCCTCAGACTTTGTCTGCCTTCAAGGCTGTCTGATAGCGCCTCCGACAGATGCTTATGGCCTGTATTTTGACAGACTTCCGCAGGCCCTCCACATCGCAAGAACAGCGATGACTCTCCCGTCGGGGAGCCGAGAAGCCGGCCGCACTCCATACAACGTAATAGTAGTAAGATTACACAAGGAAGGGAGGCACTAGAACTCCCTCCGAAGGTGGGTGTCCCTCTGAACCCTCATAGAAACCCTTAAAGGAAGCCCTCTGAAGACGCCCCTAAAGGAAGCCGCTGAAAACTCCGATTAGTAACCCTTAAAGGAGAGCGCCCAAGCCCCTAAGTAACTCTGAGAGGAATTGAACCGCAAAGCCGAGGCAGCGCCTCTTCCACAGATCCAATCTTCGAAGGCTCGCCTGCAGAGCTGGGACAGAAAATCGCATCCCACCCTTGAAGGGACCCTTGTAGACCCGTCCCTTTCTGAAAGGGATACTTCGGTGTCGGGTGTAGGATTCTGGGTGTAAGGTTCAGGATTTAGTGTTGCGGAGCCTGGGGTTTAGCATTCAGGCTTTACGATTCAGGGTTTAGGGTTCAGGGTTTAGGATTCAGGGCTTAGGGTTTAGGATTCAGGGTTTAGGGTTTAGGGTTTTGTGTTTATGGTTCAGGGTACAGGATCCTTCGGTGGTGTAGGGTTTGGGGGGTTCCTGGTCCGCAGGCTCTGCAGCTTCACAGAACCAGAGTAAAAGCATTCCAGCGCGAAGGGCCCGGCCGTCTAAAAGCAGATCTCTAGGGCTTTAGTAGGGTTTAGGGTTGAGGGTTTCGGGTCTAGGGTTTAGGGGGAATGTTGCTTTCTGCTCTCATTGCTTTGAGTCTGCCCTGGGACTCCAACACTCATAGTAAGTACGACTCACAAACAGAGCTTTTGTCATTGGCCCTTGGCCGCTGGCGGAATATATGTCCCAATGTTTCTGTCCTGGCTGGTGCATGGTGACAATGGCGTGCACAACCCAATAGATCCCCATAAAGTTCAGAGCCTAAACCCTAAACCCCCAAACTCCTAAACTCTAAAACCCCAAACCCCGAAACCCCCAAAACCCAAAGCCCAAAACCCCTGAACCCCTGAACCCCCAAACCCTAAACCCTGAACCCTCATGGGGGTTACGGCATCCCAATGCACCGCAGCCTGGAGCCGAAACGCCAGCGCCAGCGCGGCCACACTTTCGATTGGGTAAGTTGTGGAAGAAGATGTCCTCTGAAAGTCAGAGGGTTCAGGGTTTAGGGGTCAAGTTCTAAAAACCCTAGACCCTTAACCCTCTAGGGTTTAGGGTTTGGGTTTAGGGTTTAGGGTAAGGGCGTAAAGGGGGTGAGCTGCAGGAACAGCATCAAAATCATCCAATGCAGCACAAGATAGACTCCGAGAAAGCACCCACGCCGCAGGAGTTCCCCACCCTCGGTGGGACTGCTGAGGCGCGGGGTTGAGCAGTTGCCTTCGAGATGTGGGGTCAGGGAACCACTTCCCAGGATTGAGCAAACCAAAGACCAACCAATCCATCCCGCGCAGACCCCGGCTCTCCGAATTCTCCAAACCTAAACTTCGAGCCGCAATCCTGGACACTTCACATTGCGCTGTTGTTCGTTCTGTTCCAAGCGTGCAGGAGGTGGTCATGGCACCGTCTGACACGAATACGACGACTGGTGGCTTCTGGGAGCGTCCAATGCGCCCGGTGAAGGCCGATAGAGGGAGGAGAGGTTGTGTACATATATGTAACATGTGTGTATATATATATATACATATACATACATGCATGTATGCATGCATGTATGTATGTATGTATGTACGTATGCATGTATGTATGTACGATTATATGTATGAATGTATTTATGTATGTATGAATGTATGTATGAATGTATGTATGTATGTATGTATGTATGTGTGTACAGATGTATATGTGCATTTTATTTTCACATGTTACAACATATACCGAAAATTATCTAAGTTTAAATCTTATGGAGAAGGAGAATACGTCAGTCGTGTCTCTCACGGATTGGGTGCAAGTAGCGGATGAGCGGCGTGAAGTCCTCTTCCAAGATTTGGAGAGTAGTTGTGCTCTACCGGTACAGGTGGTTGAAGATACAGAAGACAACGATCCTCGCAGCTGTTTGCACGACGAAGTTGATGGGGTTTCATACACCCTTCGCCCGAAACCCTAAACTTTACAGCTTACGCCAAATAATAAGGCTTAAACCTTATCAACCCTAAACCTTAAGCCCTAAACCCTTAAGCCCCCAAAAAACCCTTTTGGCCCTAAACCCGAAACCCGAAACAAGCTTCGAAGTGCAGTGGTCAGGTGCCCAATGCCAGCGACTTCCCAGAGCCCGGGCCCTCTCCGAAGGCGAAGGCAAAGGCGACGCCCAGCAAGCCTGCTCCCCAGCTGGAGGGTTTAGGCTTTAGGGGTTTGAGGTTTAGGGTTTGGGGTTTAGGGGTTTGAGGTTTGGGGTTTAGGGGTTTAAGGTTTACGGTTTAGGGTTTGGGGGTTTAAGGTTTCGGGTTGAGAGTTTAGGGTGTGGGGTTTAGGGTTTAGGGGTTTGTTGGACTTTCGGGTTTCGGAATGTAGCATTGCAGGTCAAAGGAAATGTGACTAAAATGCTCCTAGCCTCCCCCAAACCCCTAATCCTCTCTTACCCTACATACATATGTATATTTACACACTTTCATACATGTATACATATGCATATATGCATACATACATATATAAACACATATCTGAGTCAGTTTTAAAATGGCATGATACATGCTAAATAAATCAATAAGTATATATATATTATAGATATAAATAAATATAACTATAAATACAAAACAAATATAGATATAAATACAAATAAATAAATAAATAAATATAAACAAATATATATATATATGTATGCGCTTATTTGTTTGTTGATTTATCTATGTATGCTTTTGCTGATTTATGTATGCATAACTTGTTCGTTTATTCAGTTAACTATAGCGACTTCGTTACACAGCCTAGGTAGATACACAGGGATAGACGAAGTTAGGCTGTAGAGATAGGTATTAGATGTATCCCTAACCGCTGTGTATTACCAGTTGGCCAAGGGCCGCTCCATCCAAGAAGGATGACGAGAAGAGCCTCAGCCTTAGAGCCTTAGAGTCTAGGGTTTTGGGTTTAGGGTTTAGAGCCTTAGAGCTTGTGTCATTCCCCCACTGCTGCAAGGGGAGTCGGGGTTGCGAGATTGTGCGGATAAGGATCTCAGGGTTTGAGGGCCGGGAAGGATTTCAAGGAAGTAGGATTTTGGGTTAAGGATGAGCTCGTTCAGCTTCGTGTCAGTGCTTGCGTGATGGTTGAGCAGTTAAGCAGTCAAAAACTCGCGGAGCACTGAGAGGAGAGTTCTGCAGAGAATTTGCTTGCCTTTTGTTCCCCTTGCTCACGGGTCTGTCTGCGCTACAGTCGCCGAAACACGACAGGGATCCCAACTCTGTAAATGTGTACATTGCATCCGAGCACGACTCTCAGAGAAGGGCGCTGGAGATGAAGTGCTTTAAAGAATGAGAAGCAGAGGAAGAAGAAGAACGAGCTTTTTGGCTAGAGTTCTTTCGGCGCTTCCAGAACGATTTTCGAAGGTCAGAGACGCGAGCAAGCCAAGGCCTCCGAGCGCAGGGTACGTTTGGACTTTTCGGATATCTATCTATATATCTATCTACCTAACTGGCGTTATTTCTAGATACATCTCACATATACACGTACATACACATATACACACAAATATTAATTTACAACGTCGACTGACTTCAAAGGCTGTGGCCTAGGTGTCGAATGAACTGCCGGGCTTTGTGGAGTCGCGCGAGAGTGCCATGCCTTTCAGGGCTGCGGGCTTCGACGTTCCTAGTGAGAGGTCTGGAGACTGACCTGCAGAATTGTCTCATGTATATATATATATATCTATCTATCTATCTATCTATGTTTATAGATACATTATATATACATTACATATACATTTTATATTATATATACATATATATATATATATTTCTTATATGTATACGTATGTGTATATATATATATGGTCATTCATATTTGTATATAGATAGATAGATAGATAGATAGATAGGTAGATAGATAGATAGAGGCCTCAATCCGAGATTTCAGTGGGTCGGTCAGTCATCTTGAGTTTTCCGAGCTGCTGGCAGGAGCTCCTGACACAGCACGGCTTTCCTTTGGAAGATCCCCTCGTGGGCTTCCTCCTGTCTGTTGGTACCTCCACGGAGGTCCATGACTACTTGCAGGCAGGTCTATAAACCCCACAGCTCTGGCTTGGGAGTCCGTATGCAACTTAGCGTCATGGCTTGAAAGAATCGGCTTCCATCCGTAGTTCAAGGGTTTGGCTGCTTAGTCATGTGACTACAACTCCTTTATGTCTCCATCTACGACTTAGAAGGTAAACATATGGCAAATAGATCCTGCTGGTATTTGGCAGGTGCCTCTTTTAGCCGAGTTCCTGAAGAATCCGAATTTGCGCTCTCACTTCTGTCGGCTTGCATGCCAAGTGCTTGAAGCACCGTAGCAAATTAAGACCCAGGTTAGTACACAATAAGACTATCATATACAAGGGAGATTGTTGCTGATTGCTCAAAAATGTCCTGGCTGTCCCGGCGCAGGCTTACTACGAAGCGGACGCTGATACGGCACGTCGCTTTACCGAGGTTCCGGTGGTAGCTGTGTGGCTGTTTGCATCTGCTGTCCTGCTGTCCTAGACAAGACTCCTGTTCGTGTCATGCTTCAGGGATCGCCAAGGGAACAAAAGAAATTGCAAGCCTCAAAACGTGAACCTGCTCCCTGTCTTTACATGTCGCACGTTGTACACCTGCCATCCGCGGCAAAGCTGAACGCGAAAACACAAGGATGCCATTGGAAACCCGGGTGAAAGCACGATTCCCAGAAGTGGTTTGACGCAGTTGACAGAGGAATGCTAGCTAGAACAGGCCGTTTTTGCAAGCTTCTTTGTCAGGCGTTCGTGGAGAAGGGGCTGATTGCAGAGAAGCCAGCGAAAGAGGCCGGGCCCGGAAGCTAAAATCATGCCGCCAGTCATTATGAAACCTGATACCCCTAAACCCTAATGCAGTTGGAAAAGGGCCCGTTAAAAACAAAAAAAACCTGATGCTTCCGAGCCTCAGCCGATTGAAATCTTCTCCCAGACGGCTTTCTAGTGTTGGTAGCCTCCGTTTCCTGCCTGTTCGGGCCTCTCTGCGAGCTACCCATAGGCCCCCAAGTAGTTCCTTTTTATGGTCTATGTTTAGAATCCTATAAGGTAATCCCAAAAAGGAACTACTTAGGGGCCTATGGCTAAAGAGGCCTGCAACGAGTTTTGACTGACCAGTCGGAACTCCTGAGCCCCCATTTGCACAGGTCACTCCCGCCTGCATACAAGAGGTCCCTTGGGTTTAGATTCATTTAGATGTTCCCTAAAACCTAAACCCTAAACCCTAAAACCCTAAAACCCTTAAGCCCTTAAACCCTAAACCCTAAACCCTAAAACCCTAAAACCCTAAACCCTAAACTCCTGACGCGTCATCACATGATCATGAGCCAACTGACAAGCACGCACCTGGAGCCAGGCGGCCGGAGCGGGTGGTCGGAAGAAACGCGTGAAGGGCAAAGAGGCACGGCCACGCTGTCGTCCTGTTGCTTTGGAATACATTATATTTAGGGTTTAGGGTTTATATAATATAGTATAGTATAACATGCTATGATATACTACATCATCGTATATTGTGTTATTTCATTCATCTTTCATACATCTAGTATATTATACTGTTGCGGTGGCCGACGGTCCTAATAATTCCATGAAGCCTGCCTGTCTGAGGTGGATCCCTCAATGCTGGGCTTCACAGCGGTTCCCCGAGGGCAGTGAGGTTGGGGAAGTTTGCTCCCGCCAGAGTCATACAGATACAGACTCCATGTATCACGTGTTCTTCTACGGCTGGAACAAACCTCTCTTGTTTCAACCCCTTCCACAGTCTCTTCAGGAGGTTGCGCAAAGTGCCGAGCAACGTTCATCTCCGAACCCTGATATTATAAAGTGCCCTGAAGATGAAGCCACATAATTTCACATAATGGCAGCGATTTTTTTTTGAAGTTTAGTGACTTAGTGTTTCCTTGCATTTTTGGGAGAGTCCAGCTCTCTCGAAACACCGACCTCCTCGGAGAGGCGCTGCCGAGACCACAGCACCTCAGACAGACACTCGGAGAGCCGGTTTGTACATGATGCGTAATTATTCTTGTGATGTACAGAACATAGACTCACGTCTTCATGTGAGTGTGTGTGTGTATGTATGTATATATATATGTATATACATATACACATATATACATGCATGTATGAACATGCATATACACATATGCACGCACACATACATGTGGGCAGCCCCATATCGGGGTTTGGCGACAGTTGTGAGGCATTTCGTTGGCAAGCGCCTTTTCGACAGCCGCCTATCTTACCAACATTACGAACCGTGACTTGTGTTATGGTTGCTTTTGTGTGCTTGTAGCAATATGTGTACACATATGTAGATATGCATATATATATATATATGTATACACACACCGGTGTTAATGTGAAGTTAGATAAACATATATAGATAGATAGATAGATAGATAGATAGATAGATAGATAGATGTACACACATGCATGTATAACTACTTATACATATACATAGACAAACGTATAAATGTGTGGTAGCCATCTGTCTGTTCAGTTTTTGCCTTTGCGGTTTCCACTTAACGTGGCAGCGTGGACAAGGCGGTCAAGGTGCTGCGGTCTGTTGGAACACGGAACCAGTTTTGCGTTTGCCACGGGCGAACTACTTCGGAAGGGATCCTATGCGGTCGCAGATGGAAAGCGCAGGTAGAAGCTCTTCACAACTGCCCGGTATGCACAGGCAGTTGTGACTAAAGTCTCGCGATCCCCTCCAAGAGGCATAAGAGGATTCAGTAGGGTAGGCGTCTCGGGAAGCCTGCAGGGATCGAATCGCCTCGAAGAACTGCGAGGAACCCACGTTGGATGCTTTTTTTACTCCAAGGCCTCCCGAGAGCTATCCATCAAGCCCTTTGGGACTATACGATCTGCTTGGCCCGGGTGCCCCTGGTGTGGACGTAGGCGCCAGACGGGCCGACAGCGGACAGCATACTGCCCTCCGCAGTCTCACCATGCGGCACAGGAGTTTGTATCACCAGAGGGGCGAGATTCGCAGTGGCATGCTTTCGACGTCCTCCACGCGTTTTGCCTCGGCTTGGCTATTGCAAGCCTAAATGATTGCCACCGTGCACGACAATCCGTGACATTGGGCAATGGTTTCAGACCCTAAACTTGGCCCTGAACCCTAAACCCTCAACCCTCAACCCTAAACCCTAAACCCGGGGCGCATTTGGCTACGGGTAATTAGGAGCCTGCTCCCAGAGGTTTACTGATGGGTCTCAGGGGCGGAGGCTTTAGAGCGAGCTTTTTGGGCTCAGTGATGTGATGTCGGTCTCCTAGCAAACAGGGAACCCCTAAATTTTCATAGCTTCTGCGCTATCACAGCAGGATCCCGAGGAGAACCCTACGTCAAGAAGGAGAAGGGGGAAGAGTGAGCTGAAGATCCGGTACCCTTGGCCCCCACAACCCTACATCTTCGGGTGCCAATTTTCTGAGTTCCTGGCATGCTTCATACTGTTGATGATCTAAATCCTGCATTACCTTAAGGACCCCAAACTATGGGAATTATGGTCTGTTCCTTATTATGGGTAATGCAGGATTTCTATCATCAACCGTCAGACAGGTAGGGGTTTTCAGGCTGGTTCCTTTTAACTCGTATTTCTAGCATGGCGACTTTAGAGTCGAAGTTGCTTCGGGACTCTACGATGGGCTGGTCAAATTCAAAGGCTCCGATCTCCAGCAGCAGGTAGGGTTTTGGGTTTATGTAGGGTTTAGGGTTTAGGGTTTAGGGTAGGGTTTTAGGGTCGTTATAGTACATTTTGCAGTCTGGTCAGGTCCATTGACTTGCATGGCCAGCGAGATTTGTTCGTGCCCGCTGGTTGGATTGGGCACATATATGGATAGACCATACCCTGCTGAGCGGCAGCCGAACTGCCGGTAGAGCCCCTCGTGCAGCTGACAAGCCCGCTCGGGTTTAGAAGCGCACCAAAACTCCAAAAGCGACGCCGTCAGTCGGTAGATCAAATTGAGAGTGCTGCGGCATTTTGGCACCTGGTCACCTGTGGAAGCCCTGCTTTATGGGGCTTGCTCCTTCAGGTCTTCTCAGGGGCTGCTCAGACGGGTCATTGCACCTCCTGGAGCTCAGCTCCTCATTGTGGATCCCAGAGAGGCCGCAGTCTCGGGGTGTAGGGTTTAATGAGTTTAGGGTCTACGGCGTCTACGGGCATGTTTTGCCTGGTCGTATGCTATAATTATTCTAGCCTCTATGCTAGGGCGTAAGATCCTGAGCTGAAGTATGATTTTTGGTTCAGCAGCTACAGTAGCTACTGCTTTCCTTCACGAGCAGATGCTAGTTACAAGCGTGCTGCATCACTGCAACGTGCCTTGAGCAGCAATTCCGGGAAAGCCGTTGCCACAGAATGCTCCTCAGGGCTCTAACAGGGATGTGAAGCTTGTAAAGCCCTTAACCCTAAACCCTAATGGAACCCTAAACCCTAAACCCTAAAACCCTAAAGCCCTGAACCCTAAACCCTAATGGAACCCCTTGAGAAACTAAAGAGACGAAGGCGTTGCCTTCTGTGTTGGTGCTGGCCGAGCACCGACTTGCTGAAGGTATAGCCGAGACTGCTTTTATTCGGATGCCTCTACGACACGAAATCACGGCAGGATTTTGGGCACCGCTTTGCAGATGGCACTGGCTACCATCCGGCTTTCTAGCAGGAACATAGACTCAACCAACCTAATAAACGGGCCTAAATAATTGCCAAGACTGTTATGGGGTTCCTTACTATCGTTCTAGCACAATTAATGTGCCCCAAGAGCCTATTCTATTTAGTTATTAAGGCCCCGACATTAGCCGGTACAACCTCGGACAAGCTACGGCTTGTCTAGGGGCGGCGATGCAGACTGCTAGTGCCCTGCCACACCAATAGACAGCCTAAGAGTTCGATTGATCGCGGCATGATGAAAAGCCATTCGAGCCTCAGACTGGGTAGCCTAAACGAGGCTGGGCGGTGTCTGTGCACCCTAAACCCTAAACCCTAACCCGTAAACCCTAAACCCTAAGCCCTAAACCCTCAGCCTCATGACCCCTGAGGGACCGGCTGAGTCGACCCTTTGATGCTGATTCACTTCTGATTGTTTTCACTTGCCGCCGCCAGCATCCCGCCAGCTATTACCCTGACATATCCATAGGCCCCCAAGTGGTTCCTTTTATGGTTTATATTCAGAATCCTATAAGGTAGTCCAAAAAAGGAACTACTTAGGGGCCTATGGGTATCTACTGCAGCGAGATTCCCTGCCCCCAGTGTTGCCTTACATTGGTACATGAGCCAAGAGCTGATGCAGAAGACAAAACGCCGCTTGAATCCCTTGCGATCCCTGCAGCCATGGCATCTTTTGTACAAGGGAGCGTCGCGCCAGGCGAGTGTGGCGGCCTTATCGCAGGATTGCTCCATGCTGAAAAGAAGCTAAATCATAGGAAAGTATAGTATCGTTTTTACTACAGTACAGTTCCGTATAGTATATTAGAGCTGCTATGCCTGCTGTGCTTGACCCCGATTGGTTGTGTGCTTCACGATTCTCGTTTCATGCATGGAACAGATGCCGCAGAGGCGTCAGAGCAGCAGAAGCTGACTGGTTGTCCAACTTGTCTGGGCTCGGTGCGTCCTGGGTTCATTGCTTACGAAGAAGTGTGGGAAGAGGTCCCGGATGCTTGTAGAGTTTCCAAACCATGACGATCCGAGGCGCTTGCACGCTCAAAGCCCATAGCGCAGAGGACATTGCCCAGCTCAGCCTCCACTCATGTTAACTGTAAAATTCTTCCTTAATGTTGATGGTGCGGTCTCGAGCTGGCTAGCAGGGATGTCGGACAATGACAAACCTTCAACATGCCGTTCAGTTCAGGTTTCGCTCTTCTGTAGTAATTACGGCTGTGTAGACGGCGTGTTCCTGACTCGTCGTGTAAGCTGGGTCGATCAAGTGTTGGAGGTTCTGCCGATGCTCATGGTGGCCCAAGAATTCTGCTTTGGTGCTGCCTGCTGCCAATTACTGTCCAATTCCTGCTGTGGTGCTAGCGACTGGTGTCGACGGTGCGAGTAGTGACTGTGACGGTCTGTGGTGGCGGCGTTCTTTGTCACGCGGGTGGCCGCGCATATCGGGGTGGGAGGAGGCTCTCCGCCACTCACACCTCGAAGTTAAGCGTTTGTGTTTTTGTCGTTTTAGATTTCGATATTGCTATTTGTAGGAATTACTCTTGAATTACTAATTCGACGCCAAAACGTATTTCTCTTTGCCACCTTTGTTGTGATTGCGGATGTGTGGCTCGTGGTGGTTTGTGGTCGCAGTGGTGGTTGTTGTTGTTGGAGGTGGGGTCGTTGTTGCTGGTGGTGATCCTGCTGTTCTTGTCTTCGCTGATGCAATGAGATTCTGCCTAAATTGCGGTGGTGCTGCTAGTTCCGTAGTTGCTGTTGTGCTCATCGTCGTTAAGATGGTTGTCGTGCTGGCTGTTGTGACGGTAGTGGTGGCAGGCTCCTGTTGCAGATCTAGTCATTCAGCACGTTTCGCAGCATCAACACGAATATCACCGTGGTCACCAACATCGACATCATCATGGCCATCATCACGACCATCACCATCATCGATACTGTCGCAATTGGCACAATGGGACCAATCAACATCAGTGCCCTGCAAGTGTCTTCGGGAAGTCTCCTCATCATCACCTGCGGTATGTATGAGAATGCTTCGCATGCAATCGTGAGAAAAATTACGAGGCCACTCGTAGCCCGTGGCAGTAAAGGAGCAACGAGTACAAGGATAATACAGACTTGTCTACTATTCGAGAGAGTTGCGTCAACAAGTCGAAGTAGGGTTTGAATTAAAAACAGTTTTAATTGAAAGCAGAGCAGGTGGGAGGAGGACGCGAATGATGAGAATGGATCCCAAGCACAGCCTTTCGCACGCAGGATGCCAACGCGCAGAGCTGGCGCTGATTCCGGCCTCTACGAATTCTTCAGAAACTGGATTCTGCGAAAGGGTTGACTTGCATCCTTTCTTCTGAGTGAGGTCTGCCTGGATTGAGTGTGCTAGAGGCTTCCGGGGATGACAGAGCACTGCGAGCTACGCAAGCCCGCAGTAGACGGTGGTCTCCTCTTTTCGAACTCCGGATTTGTGTGTAGAGAGATGTCAATATGGGTTTTTCGTTTTGTGACGGTCCTGTTTGTAGAAGTGCCATGTGCCTGGAGATCTCGTTTTGTCATTGGTTACACGAAGCAGTTTACCGATTCGGGCTTATTGAGTTTATCACTACTGTTACTGTTGTAGGTTATTACTGTCGTTTCCGCCATAACCACTCTTATTCTTTTTGTGATTCGTAGCGACTTAGTAGTGTTAGTATTCAATCGTAGTCGTTCTACGATGTTGATATTGTGGTCACTCCAGGTTCCCAGAGAAGGCCCCCCCTCCCCCCCCCCGCAACCAGACAATGCCAGGTCGGGGTCTGATGAGTAGGGTGCTCAGTTGCTCTGGCTTGCGATCTCGAAGCGTCTCGAAAGATGACCGGCCTACAAGGGCCGGGGGTTCAAAGGGGGAAAAAAGCGGTCTTTTTCTAAAGTGACTGGATGAAGGAAGTCTGTTACGGAGTGGGTCGGAGTCGAGACCTGCTGGTGCGGCTCAGGGAACCGTGCTGCGCAAGCTCCTCCAGAGGCCAGCCCACTGCCTTCTGCTTCCATAGAACGGGGTGCGTGCTTACCCATAGGCCCTAAGTTATGGCTTATATTTGGAATCCTATAAAGTAATCCCAAGAAGGAACTACTTATTGGCCTATGGGTAAGTCTTAAGTTCTGCGACCCGCGAGGCTGCAGCCACAGCCACGGTTCCACATCAGCAGAGGTTCCCTGCTGAACAATGCAGGGCCTGGGTATATGTGGTCTTGTCCGAGGATGTCGCTGTACGTACGGTACAGAATTGAGAGCCGTCACGGATCATGCTGTCAGGTCATCTGATAGGTTTTGTGAAGATAAGAAAGGAATCTCTGTAAAACCCACAGCTCTTGCCGCAAAGAGCGCTGAGGCTACCCCGCTGTGTTCCCCCCGTTCTGTGCGAGCACCGCCTCTCGGCCGGCTTCAGCTTTAGGAGAACATGGTACAACAACCTTATGGCCAATAGAACAAATGAATATATGTACTTGTTGTACAATGATAATGACGGAATCGTGAACGTCGTCTGCTGACCATGCTTCGTTTTGACATCTCATCCTGGGGAGCTGGTTTGTCACACGCTCGTGCGGAGCCCGTGTTCTCTTCTTGAAGCATCGCGTGGTGAAGGTGTTTGCAAATCGTTCGGTTTGTTGGCAAGACTTAGAGCGAGCAAGAGGTCAGACGTGTGCCATAACCGTTAGCCACAACCCTCCTAAACCCCTAAACCCTAAACCCTAAAAGACGTCCTTTCGCATCTTGCCCGAGAAAGGAACAACCAGGCGCCCCAAAGCTTCGAGTCCTACACCTGAACCCCAAACCCCTAAACCCCTCAACCCTGAAACCTAAACCCTTCAACCCTAAACCGCTCAACCCTAAACCCTTAAACCCCTTAAATCCCAAACCCTAAATCCCGACATCGTTCTACTCGAAGCTTCTGGCACTTTGCCCCCAAGTGGGACTTTCCTAAAAGGTAGGGTACCTTAAAGGGTCCTTATAATAAGGATCCGACTATTTGGGGTACTATTTTAGGGTCCCCCTATGTTCGGAAGCCCCCAAGTGCAGAGAAGCTAAGGCCCGATTCGCCAAGAGAGCGCCTGGGGCTCGGCGCTATTTTCCTACGTTGGGTCAACCCTAAACCCTAAACCCTAAACCCTAGGGGGTGTTGGGATTTCTAGGGTTTCTAGGGTTTCTAGAACTTTAGGGGGTCGGCTTTCGGGCTTAAGGGCTTAATGTGGCGGCTCATTTAGTAATTTGGGGGTCTTTAATGCGTTTTTTTTCCTTATTCAAGCCGGGTCCAAAAAAATGACCGGCTCAAATAATGCGTTTTTTTTTTTGGGGGG
>CAJNJA010081841.1:0-20832 GCA_905231915.1 Symbiodinium necroappetens | reverse complement strand
CACGCACGCACGCACGCAACACGCACACACGCATACACAAACACACGCACACACAAACCCACAAATCCATATGCACACAAGCACTCAAACACACAAGCACACAAACACACAAGCACACACACAAACACACACACACACATATACATACATACATACATACATACATACATACATACATACATACATACATACATACACACACACACACACCCACCCACACCCGCACACAAACAAACACACACACACACACCCGCACACAAACAAACAAGCACACACACACAAAACAAAAAACACACACACACACACACATATACACACACACACATATATATATATATGTATACACACATCAAGACTAAGTACGTGCTGCGATAAGAAACATGTATCTAGGTGCTCTGGAACTGCAATTGCAATTGGGTCGAGAAGTGCATCATGTCGTGATCCAATTTGTTATTATCCAATTTGTAGGTTGCATCCCCGATGTCATTATCCAGTTTGTATGTTGCAGGCCCGATGTCATTATCATTATCCAGTTTGTATGTTGCAGGTCCGATGTCATTATCCAGTTCGTATGTCCTCAAATTTGGATAGAGTAGATAGGTTGTTTTGATTTCATTGCGTAGGGAGGTAGATAGACAGATGGCTAGACGAACGCATAGATAGATAGTTATGTTCGATAGAGGCAGTCAGGATTTCTTTCTGCATAGCAGTGGCAAGTTTAGCATCCATGTCCCTGGCGGCCTGTTTGCCAAAGGTGGAGAGAGTAGCCGCCTCCCCTAGGCTTTCGGAAAAAAGGGTTTAGGGCTTGGGGAACCAATAGCCCAGAGCAGATCCAAGTCAAAGTATACCCCAGAGCAGAAGATGGTCGGCCGACCTTAGACCCAAACCGGAAACGGAGGTGTTGACTAGGCAGAGCAACCGCTGGCGTGGGGATCTACCCGAAAACGAGCGTACTGATCAGCTCCCCACCTGGACCCTCACAGTCTACTTGCATACCAGTCTTGGGGTCTGTTACACCGTTTGTGCCGCGAAGGCTGTTCCGGCTGCTGGATGCACAGGCAAAATCTGGGTTTGGATTCAGCCAGCTCACTCACCCGACAGTAAGCTTACAGAGTGCGCAGCCCAAAGCGGATGTTGAATGATAGCATCCCGGATCCGGCATGTGGATACGTCGAACTCGCGCACGAATGAGACACCATACAGCTGCAGCAGTCAGCCCAGCCGATAGGAGGCTAAAGGCACGTCGGGGGGTGGGTCAGAGTCAGGGCAACGTATCTGAGTATAATATAGGATGTGGGTGAATGCTTTGTTGTGCGAGTGGCCAGCGACACATCTTCCAAAGTTCTGGAGAACGAAACTGGCCTGCAGGCTGTTGTTTGGATCTGCAGCTTTGCGCTGCGACTCGGCGTAAGGACGCGTCTGCAGACCGAATGTCCTTACCGCCGTAGGCCTAGGCTTCCCCCCCACCCCATAGCAGGCAGCAGTCCGCGAACAGTAGTGACTTAGTCGGTCAGATTAAGTATGACGGTTGGAAAGTACGGAATTATGGCAAGTTCCGGCGTTCCTGAGTATTCATGGCCCAATGGCCAATTCACCACAAAGTGCGCTCTCTGATACAGGTTGGTCTTGGGCGAGTTAGAGCGGTCACTGAGCACTTTGATTGCTTGCCACGACCACGACGTTGGAGGTAAGTAGTCGAGCTTGACTTTGTACGGACATAATGAGCCTCGTCCAAGACAATTGCGAGTGGTTCCTGCAGCGGCAAGTCCCCAGAACTGATCTGCACCAAAGAGCCTACCTTCCTTGCAGCGAGAGCCACAGCAAGGGACACAACGAGCAAATCCACAGAGCCCCACGGCTCCAAAACCACTAAATCTATCAGCATCCGTAAGGTGGCAGCACGGCGATGTTTCGGCCAGCCTGTCTTCACTGGATCGCTGCCCTTTCGCTGTGAGCATGCGCGCGGTCCATCGGGTACTCGTGCTTACGGAGACTCGGCTGCCAGAGACATCAGCTGAGAATCGGCTGATGTTCCCAAGTCAGGTATGGTTCTAGGATGATGAATTCTTTGCTGCCGCCGTTTTGTGTGTCGTTTGTATCGTGTGCATCCTTGTATCAGTCCCGCATCCCCCAGAAATGCTGATTTCTGAAGAAGCTTAGCCTGGGCTCTAACTTAAGCTTAGAGGCATGTGCCCAGAGTGATCTACCTTCTTCCGGCAGCTTACAGCAAGCGGCATACAGGTAATTACGGCAGTGGCCATGTTCTTCACATATAGAACTACGGAAGGCGCTCGATGGGAAGCCAGACTGTCGCACATGGTTTTTCAGGCGCAAAATGTCACAATGGAAAAGCTTAGTGGCTGCTGATGTGTCAGGGGCGATCTTGAGCATTGCAGCCGTAGCTACCTGAGCTGAACCGGCAAAACGTCGGACGCTTTAATTAGGCCGTTTACGTGCTCTGAGCATTGAACCTTGAACTTTCCTCGGGCTCCAAGAATTTCACAACGTGCCCAGACTGACGTCAGGCTGATTCCATAAGGCTCTTGCCAGAGACAAGCCCTGATAAAGCAGGACAACTCCGCCGAGACACTGGAGCGATGTTGGGTGGTGTTTGAAGCAGCCTTGGCGCACGAGCTGCGAAAGGAGAGACGACGGGCTCAACTAGGGCTGAGAGTTACATTGAGAGTTACGGACATACATACTCGTAACTAGTACAAAAGTGGTTGAATGCGTGCATGGCATGCACGCATACACGCATGGATGCATGCGCACATGCTCATCCCTAAGTCGTTTCACTCACTGATACAGTACGTCCCGCGGCCTCTAACACCGTCCCGCTGTCGGGGATCTACGTTTGAAGCTTCGTTACGGCCGGCTTCAACTCAGGCCCCACGGCGTTTAAGCCTTCTGCAGGATGTTGAACCTTTCCAAACCCTGGCCTAACCTGAAGCCGCCACATGTGGCGAGGACTACAACATCTGCCTTCCTGACGACGGAGATACCGACTGTTGGAACATAGTCGGACGAAAGCTGGAGAAAGTGGATGTGGAGGCGTGCAAAGCTTCCAACCAGAAGGACAAGCAAGAGCCGCTCGTTCTCAGCTCTTAGCCGCCTTAGCCTTTCTTCACATGTTTGAGCTGGAGTTTGCTAAGCGGTGATAATGTTGATGATGGTGCTGATGGATGATTCTGGTGGTGATCACGTAGACGATGATTCGTGATGATAATGCTGCTGATGGCGACGATGATGGTGATGATGACGATGGCGATCGTTGTTTTTTTTCTTAATCATACCGTAAACCCAGCTATCAATGCAATGCGCGGTTCACAGCTGGCTCTTGGACGTCAAGCTTTAATTGTGCCTCCTTTACCTTGTCCGTCCTTGGTCTGACGCCGGCTGGTAGGACAGCTGGTGCTGGGGCCTCGGCTTGTGCAGAATGCTTGTCTCAGAAAAGAACTGAACGTTACCCCTTGCTCGGCTGTGCAACTGCCGCGAAGTGATCGGACCGTAGTGACGCCGTAGTGGACCGTAGGACACGTGCTATGCTTCTGTTCCAACCAACATGAGAGCGAGTCAAGCCTCTTTCGCCTAGCCAGAAGTCTCTGAAGCAGCTTGGACAGCACAAAGCCATTGCCAGGCTTCTTCACTGTAACAGTCTCTACACTCTACCGTTCCTATGTATAGCATACCAGAACCGACTTTTCAAGAGAATGTGTGAACACATGAATACGCAAGCAGACCCAGATCTCCATGGTGACTCCGCCTTGCCTTAGGATCCTGGCTTACATTCGACGCCAGACGGGAGGCATCACCGAATTAAATCGCCGCTGAGCCGCATTTCTTCTGACGTTAACGTTGGAGTTCGAGTGGTTGCTGATTGTAGGGTTAAGCGTACGGAGAGCGCATCCGGATTTTGATAACGTGGCCTTCGTGGTTCAGACGGCTTCCATGAGTGTTCGCAGGTCGATCCAAAGGTGACCCAAACCTTTTAGTGTTGGTCAGCATCATCATCTTGGTCCTTATCGTCAGATGCCAGCGCTTAAGTTTCTGTTTAGCCATGTCTTCGTTTCCGGTCCTGTGTGGAGGACCACTAATCTACTAGGCAGTCTGTTCTGGTGCATGTTTGCTGTTATCTCTGTTGAAAGTGAGTATTGCTGGGAGCTTTCTTCGGAACTACGTTAATTACACCGTTTGTAGTGTCGTTCCTACAAGTGGCTTTGTCGTTGCGATTACAGACGCGAGGGAGCATTTCTAAGTCTAAGTCACTAAGACGATGACAATCCTTGGTAACAGGTTTGTGCATACTGCTACACTAAGTTACCGGTTTTGTTTTATTCTGATTTTTCTGAAGATTCCCATGATGGTCTTGATGATGAACTGGCACAGATGGTGATAGTCATGCACATCTAGTCACTCTCACGACACGTATGCTAGCATCATTGGAATGCTTCATCGGCTTCTCATTGTGCCTTTCAGTCATTGGTGTTGGGGTTTACTACATTTGGCCGTTCATCCTAAGGTGCTGTGGTATGATCTGGTGACGCTGGTGCTCGTGCTGGTTATGACGACGCTGAATTGTGTTCTCTGATGTTGATGCGGATGATATCTGGTAGTTTTGATGATAATAGCGGTGATGACGATGCTGATGCTGGTGACGGTGATGTCGATTCTGATGATGAAGATCTAGCAATGATATGTTGATGATGGGGGCGATGATGAGCCCGCAAAACGTGGACCGAAATGCTCGTGCTTTCCTGACTACTGTTATTGATCTAGTTATGGTGAACCATGAGCGGTCTGCCAGGCTGTAGTCATGCCACTTCGGTTTGCCATATGCAGGCACCGTGCGGATGATTGCACGCCAGGTCCGCAGGGGAATGACTTTGTCAGTTGTCTGGAGCACTGTTTCAAAGGCTACAGCCAAAGACGAGCATTTGGTTGCCGGACCTGGTGTGGGTTAAGGGTGTGGCACAAACCTTGGCAAGAGACAGAAGGTGCTGCAAGGCGCACGTAACTTAGCAAGGCAGTCTTGCCTGCCCAAGGCTTGAGATTGCCTAAAGCTTCTTTCAGTGGGTTTTATGATGACACAGATCACAGGTGCAAACAGGCATGTCACGTGTCAGAGCGAAGCTGTTGCAGATTGTGCCAGCCAAGTGGGAAGCCTGTGTGCTTGTCGTTCTCAACAGCTTGCGGGCTTGTGAACTTTGGATGGCGACGGTGCGGTGCCGTCAGCCTTGCCAGAGCCTAGCTGAGATGGTAGCTGAAGCCCGCGAAATCAATGGTAGTGAGTGCTCCATCCTCAACAGCTTCAGCCTGAAAGTCCACATGGCCGGGAGGCAATGGAAAGAGCAGAGCTCATGGCTGCAGCAGTCGCAGGTCCTCTGGTGGTTTGGTTGCCGTTTGAATTCTGGGCTTCAGGATTCCGGGTCCCGGCCTGCAAGCAGTAAAGACGGCCCCGGGCTTCTTCAGCCGACCGAAGTTCCTTGGATTCAGGATGAATGCTGTGAGTTTGCGAAGCAGGGACTGTAGAAGCAAGAAGGAAGATAGTACAACTATACAGGACTAAAAAGGAGTCGAAACTGCGACAGGTAATTGCTATGTATTCAGCCGGATGCCCATTCACTGTTCCAGGAGACTTGGGTCGAATATGCCGTTCTTCCAAGGAGGACTCATTGTGCGTGACAGTCTGACATGTTGTGCTGCATGTGCCGAACGACTTCGGCACCATGACTGTACTAACTGTAGTACGTCTTATGATGCTTCCTGCAGGCCTGCATACCAAGCAGCATGCATGGCATCTCCAGTAAAACTGAGAGAAAGGATCATGAGAGTAAGACTATCGACTGCCCTCCCCATGACTGGAATCCAACATACCGCAAGCAAGCCTGAGCAGTTCAGCCTTCGGATCAGATGGAAGAGGCCAGACCTGTGCACGTTTATACTGGCACAGAACATTCCACGCACCTGTTGTGATGTCTCAGACGAGTTTTTGAAGACTAGAGAACTGGCAGCACAACTTGTGGCTGCCTCGAACAAGCGTCAGGGTGATAGGGGCGATTCGAGATACTTCTGAACTCTCCTACCGGGCAACGACTTCCTCTCGCCTGTGGATCCCTGTTTGCATGGAAGCTGTGGTCATGCGCATGGCGGGTCGTGACGGCAGAGGGTCGAGACGTTATGCCATGCCTCCCTAACATCCCAACACGTGTCAGGAGTTGAAACCCAAGCCTCCCTCGCGTCGGGATCATTTCAGATCGAAACCGAGAAGCCTGGTTTTTTGGCAGGAAGGATCCTCGTGTATTAATTGGTGGGGACCAGGATATCACTGCTTGCGTTCAAGATTCGAGGCCACATGAAGCCAACTTCGTTACTTTCCTGACATGCCCATTTTTGATGCTCCGATCAACGCTGCACCCTGCTGCACAGCCACCAAACTGCGACACCCCAAACCCCCCCAAAAAAGCCTTGGTTTGATCCACGAGGAGCTCCAGACCTGGCGCAACATCCGAGGGAGGACCGTGACGCACGTGGCGGCCGCGTGTTCGCAGGCTTCGGATTCGATTGATAACTTGCAATCAAGCGATAAACCCCCCAGCTTAGAGGAGCGGTGAAGCACACAGCTGCTGCCAGTCAAGTTTGACATTTTGGGCCACTTTGGGTTGTATAGAAGAATGCAGCATAGTGGCATAGCAGAGCTTTGGTAAGTTAGTAAAGTATGGTATAGGATAAGGTGGATCTTGGGGCATCTCGCTTCCTGTTGTTGGGTGTGGTACCAGAGCATAGATTAAAGTCCAAACGATACGGGATTGAACCACAGGTTTTTTAAATATAACTGTCAAGGAACTAGAGAGTTTGGGGCTTCAGGTTGGGTTCAACTGGAAGGCAACGGGCGGCATGATGAGATCATCCCACAGCACTTACAGGCTAACCTGGGGCCTTTGGGAGCTGGGATCTGAATCGGAATAAGATTGTAATGTAGGTTACCACATGACAAGCTTAATCTTATGAAGTCGAACCCAACCTTGTCGAACCCAATCCTGCCCCCCACTTGCTAGTATAGTGTGAAAAATTTTGCAGTACTTCCAGTGTTGCAGGGCTGCATTCGAGGGAGAGCGGCTTCAGCCCTTTCGAGGGCCCCAGCTGAGTCTGTTGCTTGTTTGGGTTGCTTGGTTCTGCACAGCACCCATGATCCGAGTACTCAGCGCTGAGGCCCAAAATCCCAAACCCAAGATGAATTCGTTTCAAGAAACCTGAAGTAGCTTCTTTATGCCGGCTCCCCAACGGTGTGCACTCGAATAGCCTGGCAATGGCACGGTTTGGCAGCAT
Source organism: Symbiodinium necroappetens (assembly GCA_905231915.1). NCBI lineage: Eukaryota > Dinophyceae > Suessiales > Symbiodiniaceae > Symbiodinium > Symbiodinium necroappetens. The sequence goes on along the minus strand of CAJNJA010081841.1, from coordinate 13,506 downwards.
GGAGCAGTAGCAGTAACGGAGAAGAACGATGGCTTGGGGTCAAAGGTCGTAGCTGTTCTCTCGGAGGTGGCGGCCATGGTCGCCGTACTGGAGCGGACGGAGTACACGCATCTGAACCTCTTGGATGAGGCGGGGGTGAAGTTTCCATGGACCTGGCGGGTCTCCAGCCCCAAGCTCCAAAAGAGAGGGAGGATCTTAAGAGGCATTGCAAGGCCTGGCGCAGGTTGCTTCAGTCAAGCGGCTACATACTTTAGGTCAACCTTCAGGATCTGCTGAGCGAAGCTCCAGTTTGGTGCCGGTTCTTAAACGTCTTAAAACTCTCCTGGTGCTGTGTCACAAGCCGTCCTTCCCTGTCTTTGCCGCGCATGGCGCCACATCTCAGATGAGCCTACGCCGCAATCGCTTTCAAGAGATTTGCCCCGTCCTTCGCCTCGTGAGGACTCGCGGTCTCCCCTGGGAGTGGCCGTCGAGTGTGGACAGATTGCCACATGGTCGCAGTGCAAAAAGCACGGTCTGCTGGCTTTCGCCAGACAGTGGATCGTATGGTGGTACTCTTGCAGGTCGTACAGGTTCCTCCCAGAAGGAAAGCATGTACTGAGATTTCTCAATCATCAGCCCATGCAGTAGTGGCGTAGTGTCGCGGTGCAGAAATGTTGATGAAACTTCGTCCGTGCAGCATGTTCACAGAGTCCTAGTCTTGCGGAAATTTGCAGAGACAAAAAGAGCCTCAACACCCATCCTACAGCACCCCTGCGCCCGAAGCCGATCTCCCATCACCACGGAATCCGAAGGCCAGCGTCCTCGCACTCCTGGCTCTTCGAGCCAACGTCGAGCTTCGAGCAGAGGGTCGGGAGTCGGGATGAGGGTCAGGGGAGCAATGATGCAGACATCACCTGATCCATTCGTGCTTAGCAACGAGAGGTGCGGGTAAATGCAGCAGTGCCAACAGTCATTGGCATCGCGGCATCACTACTTGTATCATCCCGTTGCTCTGGTACCACCCTCATCCGACATTCAGCATTACACGTCCTGCTTGGGATTGGCTGAGGTGTTCGGGCGGATCGCGGCCGATACTATTCCATACCAGACTATGGCATTCTATCCCATCCTATCCTGTACTGAACGATACCACACCACAGGACAGCATCCCATCCTATATCACACTACACTATAATTTGACTTTGGCTATAATGGTGTGAAGCAGCCTGTGGAGGTGGCTACACGGCTTTACATCTGGCGGCAATGGGTGGCCATCCCGACATCACGCAGGTGGCCTTCGTTTTGGGTTAAGCTAGTTCCCACGTAGGAAGCTAGAAATACCTTCTCTAAGTGCATTTGGTGGGTAGAAGCTGGTAGAAGCTTTTCCCAAGTTTTCAGCAGTCACCAGTGCAGCAACGGAGAGTTTCAGAAAGCTACCTTGAGCACTCACGTTGCCAGGGGGGTCCTCACAACGAGGATCCCCTTGTTTGGGGCCCCATATCCAGATCAGTTTCCTTCTGAAACTTGCATATGTACTGATCATTGATCATCGTCTGTTCAGGTTTTGGTGTTGTCTCTCCATGCCTTTGGAGGTTCTCAAGCTTTGGCTGTTCGTTTCGGCAGTCTGCTTTGGGTCGTCACAAGGACACTGACACTTCAGTGCAAGTCCCGATGAGACCCGATGGAACTCCTTCCTGGTAGCAAGCGAAGGAGGGTGTTGAGACCATTGAACCCTGTGCCGAGCTGTTTAAAGCCTTCCAGTGGCTCCGTTGCGAGCGTGTAAACCGCCATGAGCCGCAGGCCCTGGTGGACTTGAAGGGAGACCTGGAGGCTCTCTGCCCTGGATTTTCAGGTTTGCACAGTTGGCCTCAGGGGTTTCGGTGGAGAAGTATTATGTGAAACAAGCACCTAGATGGAGGTGGATGTCTGTGTATGTTTATGGATATATTCATGTCTGTCGGTCTGTCTGTCAGTCAGTCTGTATGTATCTGTGTTTCTGTGTGGGGATGGTGATTGGACATTTATGCCTGAAACTTGTAACGGCGCGGTTTGATGTCTTCAGGTGGAATGGCACTCACCTGAAGAAGCTTGCTGTCCAAAGAAAGGCCGAGACCGTCTACAACGGTCGCGCTGGCCATCGTCCGTTGACAATCGCCTGCCAAGAGGGAGCCTCGGCGATTCTGGGGGCGCTTTGGTTCTGCTGGGCCTTCCTGGGCTGAATGCCTAGAGGCACCATCCCTATGCTCTATGCTCTACGGACTCTACGGCAGACGAAGCCCTGAAGCCCTGGAGGCCAGGAGCCTCTGGTGCAGATCAGACTCTGCGCCCAAAACTGAGGAAACGAGAACATCGTGCGCCTTCTGGTGGCCAACAAGGCCAACATGGAAGCAAGGACCCGGGTTCTGCCGGGGAAGTCCTCAGCTGCTCTCTGTCTTTGTGTGTCTGTGTACTGATGCAGCGGCCCAAATTTATACGCCTCTGTCAAGACATAGCCGTACAGCCAAGACAGCCGGATACCCAAGACTGAAATGCTTCGTCACCGGAGGGCGTCGTTCCCTCTTGCGGGGCACTGTAGGCATCTCATTTGATTTGGATGTTTTCTTCTTCGTCATATTATTTAGATGAATGCATTTCGCCTGCACGCTCAAGAAGCCATGTTTACGGCGGTTCCATCCCCTCCGCCACCCCGCGAGTTCTGAATGTACTACATGCGCAGCCAGCAACGACTGAGCTCCATCTGTTCATAGTTGTGAAACGTGTGGCATGGAGAATTCCAAAGATCTTCGTGGATCGGCTTTGACAAAGACAGGCCTCTGCTGTGTATGTTCCAGATGTTGCTTTTTCCAGGAGCTTTGGCCGAAGATCCCGTGTACTGAAATAAATGTACGAAGACTTCCATCCTAACTCTACAGTGTCGGTTACCCGGTTGCCAGTGTTGATTTCGACGAGAGTATGTCGTATAGCATGTCACGCTAAGCCGTCCTGTCACCCTCGAGCTTCCGCCCTACAAGTCTGAAAAGAGTACCTAGAGCGTTCTGAGAGTCGAAACGAGCCCTAACCTGCAAGAGGCTTCAAACCCCTAGCGCCCTACTCCCCGAAACCCTAGAAGCCTCATGCAAAAGAAACCCTCAACCAAGACCCCAAGAGGACATCCACGGGGGCTGCCGCGCTGCATGTGGCGGCCTGGACAGGCAAAGCCGAGGCGGCAGCTGCACTCTTGGAGCCTCAGCCAATCTTCGTCGAGAGGCTTTGGTGCTGCTACAAGTGCTTGGCATGTTAGGGGGGTGCTACAAAGCGGTCTGCAGTCTACAAGGGCTTCCGGGTTTTGGGTTTGGGAGTTAAAGTTGTTGAAGGTTTGGTGTTTAAGGGTTTGGGGCTGGATTTCGGTGGTTTTAACTTTTAGTTTAGGCGTTTAGAATATCGCAACGACAGCGACGACGACTACAACGGCCACTGGCGCTGCCACTGCGTTTGCCACTGCCAATTCCATTACCACGACGGCTATCACTACCACTACCAGAAGCACTGCTGCTACTTCTGCTGCTCTACTGCTATTTCTGCTGCTACCCTTGCTGCGAACAGTCTTGTGAAAGGATTGGTGGTAAGAGGATGCACCGCAGTGCGCCAAGGCTGGAAATGCCGAGGTCGACATCACCACCGAGGACCCCCGTTCGAGTCGTTAAGGCTTAGGTTTGTGGTGCTTTGAGGTAGAAGGAGCAACAGTGGCAGTGGTGATACTCGCACTGATAGAAGTTTGTAGAAGTCATACTTGCTGTCGTCGCAGAAGTATGGGTGACCGCAAAAGGACGAAGGAGTGTGAAGCCCAAATTGCCAAAGAGCTGGGTTATTCCCAGGACATGTTCACGCGCACGCCGCTCGCCTTGGCGCTGATGAACGGCCACTCCACAGTGGTGGGCCTGCTCCTAGGGGCCAAGGTAGCCTGCTGCACATGAGTTTTATGCTTATGGCGTTGAGGTTGTAAGCAGTTGCCAAGGTCCAGACATGAGAGAGAGAGAGGGCGAGAGAGAGAGGCAGAGAGACAGACAAAGAGAGACGCCCTGGCCCTGCGAAAGAAATAAAGAGAGACTCTTTGAAGGAGGGAAGCAAGGAAGAGAAGGAGAGACGAGAGAGAGAGAGGGTTAGCCGAAGAGGCGGCCAGCCCGGCAGGGAGCCCTGCATGCAAACCTGTGATCGAACATTGCTCGACATTCGGGGACCCCCGCTGCCAGAGAGTTAGTTGTGTAACGGAATCTCTTGTAGTTGTACGTTGCGTCGCGGTCTAGCGAAGAGTAGGTTCCCGGAACAAACGGGCCTCCTGGATGTAGGAGCAGCGCACTTGCCTGTAAGCCTGCGGAGGGGGCGAGAGAGTCAGAGAGAGAGAGGCCCCACACCCCAGAAGGACATAACTCCGACAACAAGTGCAAGAGTGGACAGCTTCGCGCACCTGGATGCACCAACTTCCTTTCCCCAAGAACAGAGAGAGAGAGAGAGAGAGACGTGGCAAAACTTGCCTTGGTGGTGCAGGTTTTTGCAGTCAAGTCCCTCCGCAACAGTCGGGGGCGCCAACGGCGCGCGGGCAGAGGGGGGAAACCTCTCTGCCCCTAACCCTGCCGAAAGAAAGAGAGAGAGAGAGAGAGAGAGAGCGCGAGAGACAAAGCGAATGCTGTCTAGCGCATGAAGCTTTGGTTGTTTGTTGCAACACCTGGAAGACGGAAGCAGAGGCCACTGCCTGGGCTCGGCTAGTGGGCCCCTAACTACCAATCTCATGATAGCCTGGCTTGTTTCACTGAGGCCCCACGAGCAGAATAAAGCCCTGAGACCCCGTGTATAGGTTCCTGAAGTGATGCAGCCGATTTAGTGTACTCGATTTGCTACGCCACGCTTTGTGTGCATGCTTGTGTTATGTCCTCGCTGCCCTACACTCCTTTGGGGCCCAAAGAAGGAAATATAAATCGGGACATCGCACAAGCCTTGTTTTTGCTTGGGTATACCGGCAGCAGAGGCTGCGCAGAATGATTTCAAGCGCTTGCAGCAAAGCACCGGGTGCCCCGAACCCGTGAACCAGAAACATGTCGGCGTGCAAATGACATGAGGCTCGGATACAGGACTCAGGGTTGTGGCCCTTCCTGCATGTTTCGTGTTCCCCCGCTGTCAGCGGTGTGGCCTTTGTGGATTGGTCGTGCTCAAACTGGTTCCTCCGTGGCCACCACACATCCAAGAGGCAAGTCTGTTGGCTCCCCATAGCCGCTGTCCTTGTTCGGGGGGTCATTTTTTTGGACCCTCGCATCTTTTCTTCGGCGTTGAACCAGTGGCAACTGTGACCGAATGTTGTCAGGGCTCCGAGCCATGACTGGGTACAAATCACCTTTGCTGCCTCACATCTTCGTCGTGAGTGAAGAGCATCCAGCTTGGGCTGGGGGCGTGGGTGTTGCGCGGCTGGAGGCGCCTATCAATACCGTTGGAAGAGTGTCATTATTGTTGTCGTGTTCGTGCTTTTCCGATCGTCTTCACCTTAGATAGAATAGGGAAATCCTGCCTGCGCAATGCCAAGGCAGACGTCAGCGCGCAGGAGGAGTCCGAGGAGACGGTAATGCATGCAACACACATACATTCCCACACTATGTCGCTATGCCTTATCGGACCTCCGACACTTGTATCTCAAATTCGGGCTTGAGAGGTTCTGCAACTGTGCTCAGACGTAGAGGTTCTCATACACAGTTCCAGAGAGGGTAGTGGGCTTAAGTCTTTATCAGAAAAAGTGTATTACAACAGGTTTAGTCTAGTCACAGGGAGCAGCGTCTGAAGTCTTCAAAGTGTCTCCCAGACTTCTTCCCTTCACAACACGATGTCAAGTGGACCAAGGGTGAGATTTTTCCGCGGAAAAAAGGACATCCTCACCCCGGCGCACACGACCCGGAGCCGGAAACGCAGGAACCACAAGTATTCCCGCAAGGACGGCTTTGGGGCGTTTGGGGGGAAAGAAGTGCAAATACGTGTCATCGTCGCGTCGATTGACTGGTCGTAGTCGTACCTGTCTGTGTACATAGGTATGTATGCACACATACACACACACACACGAATCTCTCTCTCTCTCTCTCCGTGCATGTGTATTCGTATGTGCATGTATATACACATATCACACACACACACTCACACATATATTTATACAGGTATGAAATATCTATATCTGTATCTCTCTCTCTCTCTCTATATGTTTCTATTTTGCATAGCATTGCATCATCGCAGCCACTTCGTAAGAGGGCTCCTCAAGCAGCGTCTGCAATATTCGGTGACATCAGCGCCTACGATGCAGCCATGCAGGATTCACGCAGAGATTCGCAGATCTTGCTTCTCGGTCTGCCTGTTGGCATGCACCGTTTGCGAACGCGAGTTTTGTAGAGCAGTGTGCCATTGCGGCAGAATTTCGAAGAGATTTTCCCGACGGGACAGCTGGCGATGGAGACATGATGATGGTCAAGCTTGTGCTGCTGCTGCTCCTGCTGCTGCCTGAGATTGTGATTGTGACAGACATGACGACGCTGACGCTGATATGTCATGCTTAGATATGCTTAGGCAGATTATCAACGATGCTGATGGTGGTTATGGGTGGCAGAAGGTGAGGGTGAGGGTACCAGCCAAGCAACTCGAACCCGGAAGTCCCGTGCGGCAATAATTGCTAAAGTGTTCTTGCTAAAATCCCAACTCCGTAAATCCGTCGCCCCATAGAGCCTTTCCTTAGCCTTATCTTGTACTGTTGCCGCGCCCGTAACTTCTTGGAGTGAATTCTCAAAAGACAGCCCTCTGTTGCATCCTCGGGTCCTGGTCGAGGGTTGCAGCGGCGGTAGGGCCCCCAAACCCTAAACCCTTCCGTAGTTCCTGGAGGCTCCAAAAGCACGACTCCGAAAAGTCTTCGGATGTCACCATCGAGAGACGACACTCGAAGAGAGACTCCCTCACGTCAGAGGCCTTGTGGGCTGAAGCAGAGAGCAGACAGTCGGGTATACATACTGTAGCAAAGCTTTATATAGCACGCTAATGTTATCTGTAGATTACATATTGTATGTTTTTTGGATTAGGCGTGATTCTCGCGCAAGGATTGGGCCTGGGAACCTGCTGACTGGGGCTCTGGGGAAGCGCAAGGGATTATCTTCCACATGTCTGGCGGCATAGCCTCGCGCCGTCAGACCCTAAGACTTCGCTTGCCTTGACCGAGTGCGAGTGGAAAGCCGCAAAGCGCATTCCCCGTCGGGTCAGGGCCGCTGCTTCTTGGTTTATGGGGTCGGCATCGTGCGCGACTCTGTTCTGAGCCGTTAGAAGAGCCAACAGGCTGTGAGTCCTAGCCCAACGTGGCGAGGCTGTGCCACCTCCTAGTGCAGCTCGCTCCATTCACCCTGAGATCTGTCCCAGTCTTTCCCTGTGCCTGTAACCCTTAGTTTATAGTTCTTCTGTATAATGAGCTGTACTGTGCAATGAGCCCTGCAATCTCTGATTTTACACGATGTGCGGGCAGGCGGCCGCATCTCTTGCAAGGGCATCGGTAGCATCGATGTCAGTGTCGCATGCCGGTACGGAGACTGGGCTTCAACCAGGGCCAGGGTGCTCCATGTTCCAAACGCGAGCTTTTCAAAACGAAAGCAGCTGGACAGTATGCTAAAACCGGCACCGTGAACAATCGACAACCCCAGGGTTTGGGGCAAGCCAGACTGGAAATTTCCACGAGCCTATGAGCGCCGCCAAGGAAACGAGCCACGTTAGCAGGGAGCGGTCCAGTTCCAGCCACTCTGTGACCTTCGAAGAGGTGGCTTTGTGTTTGAGACAGGGACTGACTAGGGCCACAAAAAGACCAGAGCTAGGGTTTGGGGTCACGAAACTCTCAGGTCCAACTTGAGCAGCTGAAGAGTGCAGGAGAAGTGATTAAACATCAGCAACAGTATCTCTAGTCGTCGGTGATTGTCGTCGTGGTCGTCGTCGTCGTAGTCGTGGTGGTCGCTAACATCAGCGGCAATCGCAGCAGGCAGTAGTAGTAGTAGTCGGTAGTAGAAGGTAGCGCAGGTGCTAGCAAGTGTAGGAAGTAGGAGGAATTAGCAGTTTGTTGTTTGTAGTCGTCTCGTCGTCGCAGTTGCAGGTGCAGGTGCAGGTGCAGGTGCAGGTGCAGGTGCAGGTGCAGGTGCAGGTGCAGGTGCAGGTGCAGCAGCAGTAGTAGTAGTAGTAGTAGCAGCCGCAGCAGCAGCAGCTAGCAGTGGTAGTACCAGTATAGCAGTAGCCGCAGGAGCAGCAGCAGCAGCAGCAGCAGCAGTAGCAGTTGCGGCAATAGTTCGCAGGAGGAGCAGAAGTGGTAATCGCAGTCGCCGCGGTAGTGGTAGTCGTCGTAGTGATACTGATAGTATCTGATAGTGTTCTTGGGCGAAGTTTCAAATCATGGGCCTGAACAACTGCCGATGCCAGGCAGCGGACATCAAGTTCTTCGCGGACACATCTTCCAGCCTGGATGAGGCGCCACGGCCTCGTGCCTGCTGTAGCAGACCGAATTTTCATTCCAGATATCAAAGGAAGCTTGAAATTGAAACTTCACAGCTACAGCTGCGTTGGAGAGCTGAGTTTGCACGTCCGGGCTGCCCATGAGTAGTAAGACGAGCAGAGCAAGCGGCACGACAGGTCTCCCCTGACCCAAGACTCCAAGGAACATCGATTTGGGGCAATGTTTTCCTTGCAGAGTGGAGGCTGCCTTCATCTTCAACCTTGACGACGACCCCGGTTCTGACGAAGAGAGTGGGACAGCTGTACATCGGCCAGCATATGGTTACATTGTCCTTGCTGGAATCAGGGTGACCGTGCCTTTCTTGTGCTGCTCTCCCGATGACGGTTCTTCATTTCGGTTGTGGTGATGTTCACGAAAGTTTATGCCAATGCTAGTGACTAGCTGCTAGTGCTGATGCAGAGAGAGCCGATGTTGCAGCTAATATGGTGATGATGCCGATGACAGGCATCATCAACACCATGATCGCGATCTCGGCAAGGATGGTTACAGCATGAGTATGATGTTTCTGAAAGAAGACAAAAACTTGCAGGCGGTGCCAGTAGCCAAAGCCACGCAGGAAGAAGCGAACCAGTCGCATGTATTGGTCTCGCAAACCACCTGTGCTGCTACATGCATGGCCTACCTCCGTACAGACACACAGCGACGATGTCGTGCCCTGCGTTATGTCCAAAGGTCATCAACAGTTTCAACCTCCTTGCTCTTTGGGTCCTTGTCCGAGGTTTGTTTTCGCGCTGATGCTCCGTGGGCACCCTTTCGGCGGTTGGGAGAGTGGATGGCGCCGCCTGGACAGGAAGGCTGAACAGAGGTTCTGTACGAGACGGACGACTGCGACTAGTATCTCCGACTGCTCCTGCTCCTGCTCCTGCTCCCGCTGTTGCTACTGCTGCGGCTGCTGTTGCACTATCATTGCTGCTGTTGCAATACTGCTGCTAGCAGCTCGAACACGACTACTGTTACCACTGCTGCTTTTTGCGAGCTGAGGCTGGCGTTTGCGCTCGGTTGCCTCACTGGTTGTCTTGCCCACCGACTTCGCGGCTAGCTGCCAAGGCCAAGGAGGTGCAGCTTTAGGTTGTTCTTGTTGGATATTATAACTATACTTCTGGAATTTGTTGTGCAGAAACCATGGGGCTCATCATCATGATCATTATCATCATGATCATCATCATCATCATCGTCATCATCATCATCGTGATCATCGTCATGGGCACCCTCGGCTTTCTCCCGAGAGTGAAGCCTGAAATGCGCGCATCCGAGGCTTCTGTAAATAAAGTTCCGCAGTCTCGGTGGGGCGGTTTCTTGCAATGTCAATTCTACGCAACCCCGACTCGACTTGAGACCTCCAGAGGCGGAAGGGGACGTGCCTTCGTGGCTTTCGTTCATAAAGTCGAAGGGGATGTGTCCGTATCGAATCCCAACCCAGACAGGCCGCGGCTGTGTGGCACCTGCACATTGGTTCCAGTGCTAAGCAGGCTTAGCAGCTGCCGTGTAGTGTAGAATCTTAACATCCCGGCAAGGCATCCCGGTCTCCGGGCATTTTGCCGGAACCTTGCTGGGTTTCTCTAACTCTTTAAGTGCAGCTACAAGTAGCTAGGAAAGGCGGGCGCCCGCCTGATCTTTTGATGGTCCATCGTGCAGGATGATCGGATCCTATTCTTGCGGTGCCTTGCGGCAGGGTCTTCGAATTTGACTCTAGGACGTAAATGTCTGAAGGTTAAGGTTTGTTCCTAGTTTGGACCTGTCCAACCAGTTGAGATACACAGACACACACCTCGACCGAATCGGGCTGAAAAGGAGCACCCGAGAATTTCACACGACTGCACAGATGTCGTTGGATCGGCGCCGGGATCCGCAAGCACTGATCAGAATGCAGTGGGCCAGCGGACTTCGTGTTCTGAACCCTTTCTCACCCGATGTGTCTAGGATTAACCGGGCGAGATTGAGTTGTTCAGGACCGAGGTTCTCCAGGAGGTTTCACTCTGCTCTTGATGCCATGGGATTATGGGCAGCCTGAGCCAATCTCGCGACTTTCACGCGCAAATATGCAGGGCCCACTGCAGGGGATGATCTTCAACTCTGACCGGTCTGGGCAGTTGTAAGTGTACCTTTCACCAAGTATCGCAATCAGCATCAGTCTTTTGAGCATATTGCTCTATTTGGGATTCAGACCGATTAAATACATACAGACCCCACTATTTGTCAGGACCCCTTCACAGGGATCCCTCTTCTGAAGCTCTCACGTGCAGGAGATGTAGATGCAGTGAGAACCGGAGTATTCGATCTGTCGTTTGGCCGGCAGCTCTGTCATTCGTCTAGTAACATTGCTACGACCGAGAGCTCGCATCGGCATAAGCGTCCTACCATTCATTTATGGTGGCGAAAAGCTGTATATTCATTATGATTCTGATGACATGACATATTATATGTGGGTGCTAGCACAATCAATCTTTCCAACTCTTCTGCCAACTAAAAAGCATTGGCGTTTACAATGTTATGCTTGTTTCTCTTGTACTGATATGACACGCAACAGTCACCTGAAACCCAAAGCAGGTAAAACAGGTTCTATTTTTACTTCCATGTTGCAGGTCTACCGATCGGTTCTCAGTAGTACTCAGAAAGAAGAGAGCCCCTCTCATTCAAGAGATGAAATCTTGAAGTTCTTCCAGGTCTTAATTTCCCTTAAGCAAATCACTCTCATTGATCTCTGTCCCTTCACAAGAAGCAGGGGAGCTCCTTTACCCCAGAAGTACGACAGTGTCTCCAGTCTTAATCAGGATTGAGAGGGTTCCTCGGGCTTGCAATAATAGTACAGGAGCAATGGGCGTTGTTGTTTTATGAAAAGTTGTCAGTAGTCTGGGTTAGATAGTACTCTTGTGTCTCTTGACAAGGTCTGAGGAGCTGCACCACGTCCAACAAATGACATTGAGAAATTTTGGACACTGCATGTTTTACACAAACACAAGCCGCATAGTTTGGCGGGGGAAGCAGAAAGCATCTGCTGCGGCTGGGGATGTATCGAGTCAGGCTTGTGATCGATTTGGTGTGTGTGGTGTGTGGCTGTGTGTGTGGGTGTGCGCGTGCGCGTGTGCGTGCGTGCGCATGTATTCGCTTGACTTACTTTCGGTGTGAGCACTGCTTCAGGAAATTGCGGGAGAAGTCTTGAGCGGACGTGCAGACGTGCAGTCCCATTCCTGCCTGAAACCGTGTTAAACAATTGACGAAAGGGAAAGGCATGGGAACGGAAACCTACGAATTGCAGCAGCAAGCTGCTTCTAAACTAAGGGGGTGTGCTTGGTCTGCACAGCCCTGCCCAAACAAAGACCCCCTAAAGGGGAACTTGGGCCCTTGGTACAAGGCGCAAGCTCTCGAGGACGGGGTTAGCTTTGCCTACGCAGCTAGTGCACAAGCGCGGGCTTGCAAGTTCTTCCCTACGCAGCAGGTCCGATCCAAACATCGCCCCTCCGTCTTGTATAGATGCTTGCCGCCTGCAGTCGCAGACCAAAGCTTTGAGTCCAGGAGCAACGTCGCCAAGCGCGCTGTCGGAAGGCTTGCTTCGTTCATGTTCTCGTGACCGCTAACTTTAGGACAAGAGGATGTAAACGCTTGCAGTGCTTACTTGTCATCTCATGCAGGGAGAGGGCATGTGAACCCACAGGCAAAAACCACAAATCTTCCACAATTCTGTGCTAGGCAGAAATGCAACCCCACCAGTACGACTGCCCGAGAGGCTGTCTTAAGCCACTTGCTGGCACCCTTTTGCGGGTTCTGCGCACTCCTAGGCCGGAGGCACACTTGCCCGTGCGAATCTTAAGCTCGTACACGCTTCCTGAGCCCGCCTCACCTAGTTGAGACTTAGACAGTACGGAGCATCATTCCTGCATTGAGGAGCTGCAGCACCAACTCGCCCTGCAGCGCCAGCGATGTCCCTTCCCTGGCTTTTGAACATGCCCCCTGCGCCGGCTGCAGTTTCCTTTTTCCTGGTTTCTTTTTCTTACAGCATAAATCCATATGACATTTTGTAGCACAGGCATATGAGTTAAAAAAGCCTATGTACATATTGCTATTTGCTCTGCGGGCATACAGTGGTCTGTGCGCAGCCTAATGACTTGCAGCACCGGAACGCCACTGCACAAAAGGCAGTGACAAAGGGTGCCTCCAAAAGCTTTCAGGCTGTCCCTGGATCCCCTGATCCCAGGCCTGCCTGAGTTTTGAGGGCACAATCGGCGAGTAAGACTCGGTCGCGACTGCTACATCACCTTGGGACGACCCCAAGCAGTTTCCCAGGTGTCGTCCAGGTGGAACGGAGTCACATCAGGCGTCCCGTGGCCCTTGTCAAGGCCCCGACTCAAAACTCCCCAGTCAATATTATCGACCGTGGCTGTGAACTCTTTCAACGTTGCAACCTTAGCCGCAATATCGTGTGTAGGCCAGGGAGTCGCACGGAACGCGTCCGCCGCGGCACAGATAGATCGCTGTGAAAACCTCCTCGGTCCAGTAGTCGCATTCACCCGCCGCATAAGCCTGGCCAAGCTCCCTTCCTACGCGGAGTGTCGAACGGTCGGGTGGGGTGCTTTCCGTCACACGGACTAAAAATGTGCGTTTCGGCACCGCTCGCTGCCGCTGGGCGACAGACGGCCTATGTAGAAGCAGCATTTGATACAATTGTGCTTTTTGTACAGCAATCTGCTAGTTCACGTGTTGTCCTCGAAGCCTCTCGTGCAGCTAGCCGGCCACTACTTGGCTGTTGTCGGGGGGGTTCCGCGCAACAGAGAAAGGTTTGTGCAGCCCAGACAACTAGTTTCACTTGAATTCTGCTGAATGAAATGAAATACCCCTAATCTCACGAATATACACAAGAAGCATTGAATAAGTGAACCCTTACCGGTTCCCTTATCGAAGCCCTCAGAGGATCTTCAAATCGACTTGCAAGGAAACCCTAAACCCTAAACAGACCTCGCCTGGCTTGTCCCAGTTGTGAGTGCTGAAAGCAC